>ML804425.1:46640-72898 GCA_009831015.1 Picea engelmannii
TGGATCAAATAGAGAAGAATGACACTTGGGAATTGGTTCCAATACCAAGGTACAAGAATGTGATTGGCACAAAGTGGGTTTTCATAAATTAATTGAATGAATATGGACATGTTACAAGGAACAAAGATAGATTGGTATGTAAAGGATACAAATAAGTTGAAGGGATCGACTTTGAAGAGACATTTTCCTCAGTTTCTAGAATGGAAGAAATCTAATTGATCTTAGCTTATGCATGCTCCAAGAATATTAAAGTGTATCAGATGAATGTGAAATCAACCTTTCTTAATGGGAAACTTGAAGAAGAAGTCTACATTGAACAACCAGAAGGATTTCAGCTATCAAAGAATGTAGATTATGTGTGTAGGTTGAAGAAGGCCTTGTATGGTCTAAAACAAGCTCATAGAGCATGGTACTCTAGAATGGATAAATATCTACAACATATAGGGTTCAGAAAAGGAAGTGCAGACAACAACCTCTACATCAAGGTAACTCAAGATAGTATTTTATTAATTGAAGTTTATGTTGATGATATTATTTTTGGTAGTGATGATGACATGTTAAGCCAGAAATTTGCAAAGGATATGTAGAATGAATTTTAAATGTCATTACTTGGAGAACCATCCTTCTTTCTGGGTCTTCAAGTATGTCAAAGAAACCAAGAAATTTTTATTTCTCAAACTAAGTATATCATATAAATGATAAAGAGGTTCAAAATGGAATATTGCAAACTAGTTAACACTCCTATGCAAACCAATTGCAAGTTGAGAAAACATGATGATTCAAAGTATACAGACCAGAGGTAGTATAGGTTAATGATTGGCAGCTTACTATATGTGACATCATCCAGACCAGATGTAATGCAGGAAGTTGGACAGGTGGCATGATTTCAAGCAACACCAAAGGAATCACATGTTTTAGCAATGAAGAGGATTTTCAGATTTATCAAGGGCACAAAATATTTTGGATTATGGTATCCAAAAGGAAAGGATCTATAACTTATTTCCTACTTAGATGCAGATTAGACAGGTTGCATTGATGACTAACAAAGCACCAGTGGAGCAGCGTTCTACTTGGGTGAGTGTTTGGTATCTTGGCTAAGCAAGAAACAATCATCAGTATCATTATCTACAACCGAAGCAGAGTATATTGCAACAACATCATGTTGTACATAGGTTCTATGGATGAAACAAATTCTGATAGATATACAGGTTCAGTATGATGAGCAAATTCCAATCTATTTCGATAATACAAGTGCCATCAGTATCTCAAAGAACTTGGCGATGCACTCCAAGACGAAGCACATTCCAATCAAGTATCACTTTCTACGGAAACATATTGCAGAGAAGAACATCAAATTTGAATATGTGGGAACAAAAGAACAAGTGGCATATATCTTTACAAAACCACTTCCAAGGGAAGCCTTTGAGTATCTTCGCCAGACTCGGAGTAATTTCTACTACAAAATGAATTATTTTGAATGATTATCTTATATGTCTTAGATTTACACGAGGAAGCACCATAAAGAGGACATTTTAGGTTGGGGGAGCAATTTCAGGAATAGTTTAGTCCTGGGGAGTATCCCCAAGGACAATTCAGTTAGGGGGATCATCCCCAGATGGAAAATTACCTTTTCCATTGATGTCAAATGGGGAGAGATTTATCAGATGCAAGATAGAGAGTTAGATGCTTGGAGAGAGAGAAAAAAGGCATGGTTCTAGGGGGAGAAATGGTCACAAGGAGAGCATGAGCGATATGACTTCAATATTTCATCATAGTGTTGTCATCAATGCCAAAGGGGGATATTGTTTATTAATTAGGTTGGTTTTCATTGATGTCAATCCTTGAAGAAAGTTTGTTAGAAAATTCTGGCAGCCCCAACAGTATGATTAAAGGAATTTAGTTTGATTGATGTATAAAGTCATGAATATTAGTGAATTTATAGGTAATACTAATCTAGATGGATAGTATATGTCATGCCATTTCCAGTGATATGTGTGTTGTGGGTGGGAATCCATCCTATGGACTTAGCATTTAAGGGCTCTAATCATGCATGTAGAAAATGAACATTTCAAATGCCTGTACTCTTTCCTATTCTCCCAACACAAAACCCCACATTCATGCAATACAAAGGTGTAAATGAGATTCGATAACTCTACCTTAAGTCCTTTTTTTGATGTCGATCCCTTTGCTTTCACTCGCTCTTTGATTGCAAGCCTCTTGCCAAAGATGACCTGCATTCACTCATGAACAAAACAAAACTGCGAACATGCATTTTATATACTAATTGCTGGGTTAATTGTGACAATATCATGAAATAAACATTCAACTTGAACACATGATGTGGCGGGATGGGAAAAGTATTCCTTTTTATATTAATCTTCATAAGAGTAAACTTACAATATGTGGTCAACACTGCTCCTCAAAACTGGTCGTGGGCTCCTCTTCAACTGTCCTCCAACTACTTTTCTTTATACTTCTCTTTGCACAAGGATGGATAAATATTGGGACAACGAGAATGCTCAATCTCATATAGTCTCTTTACTATGATTTTCCTACTTTCAAATGGGACCCTTACCCCTTATTTTATAGGCTAGGAGGAGCTAGGTATTTAGTTGAATGACCGACCATGCATGGCCGAAATGTTTAGTTAAATTGCCCAAAGCTATGTGTTCCGTCAACAACTTTCCTTTTTCCGTGCTTTTGTAGGTACACACGGGTTGTATTGGGGCAGCTAGAGTGTACACACATGCAGTGATGGAGCAGGGCGTGTGGGCCTTTATAAAGGGGGTTTTTAAGAAGAGTTGTTCAGTAGTGTTTTGGCAAAGAAGGAGTCGGAGATGGCCTGATGCCAGGTAAGTATGTCTGGTGCACATTAGGGTTATAATAGATGCCCCCTAATGTGTGAGGTCAGAAGAGAATATGATGGTCGAAATACATTATCAATCTTTATCAACGTACCAAACCAGTGAGCCTAGGGACTAGAAATCAGGAGTTGCCATCTGCAAAATAACAATTGTCTCACCGAGGCTGGAATACCCATGCTCATGATGAAATAAAATCATGGCTACCAATCAAATACAATGTAGATCCATGTCATATAACTATATAAAGTGTAGCCGCGAGCAATACACAACAAATATACCTCTCAAAATCAAAAGATATACATGTATAGTATCCATCTTCTAGAAGCTGATAGGGCCTAATGGCTGGAGATGAGGTCTTCAGAGCTCGAGAAACAACTTCAAAATCTTCAAAACTTGGGTAGGAGTGTAATATGAGTGTACAAATTCACTACCCAAAGGTCTTCAATGGCTCGTCGGTCATGGACTAGAGAATCTTGATGATTAGACTGAAGGCTTCATTGATTTCGAACAAAGACTTGATTGGACTTTTGGGATGGTCGGGCATGAGGAAAAGAGAAAAACTGCAGAGGGGATGACTTAGGCTTGGTAAAGACTTCCCTTGGACAATAGCACGACAAATTATGAGACTCAGGCAGCATGGCATTAACATAAGTTCACGAGGTAGGAGGCAATGCAAACTGTCCATATGTTTGGAAGGATAACCAAACAGAGGAGGACACAACTCAATGTAGCGGGAACATCTTCCTAAGGTCATAGGAAATCTCAGGGCTTGACGAAAAAATGGAAGGATATGATTTATCCAAGGGCGACTCATTGTGCCGCCAAAAAAGAAAATACTTTTCCCTTCCTCTTTTTGGGGTATATTTGTTTTTTTTTGTCTTTTTCAATAATGTTGGAAAAAGAATAAAAGAATGATACGTTACAAAGGAGGAATGAGTGTCGCAAACATACAAGTTCGAGGCGTAAGGAAAAGACTGATGTTCAAAGCAAGGACACTTGGAAAAAATCCCTCCTGGGGCCAAAGGTATCTAGACAAAAAACCAAAGTGCTATAGGGCTTGCGTATAAGGCATGTTTCAGATGGTTCAGTTGAGAGCAACATGGAGCCGCCATTAGGTCAAAGATGCAGGTATGCAAATGCAATTAATAAGACACACAATGGTAACGTCCTTCGATGTAAGTTTAACGAGCCCAGAGAAGGTAAAATCGACGGTTTTTCATATTTAGAGCGTTTGAAAAAAGCGTAAAAGGAGACTCTAATGTGGTCCCTTTTTCGAAGGTAGTCTAGTCGGTTCGAAAAAGGGGTAAACTAGCACCGAGAAGACGTCTATTCAAAACCATTTTAACGAGTGTGATAAAGACCAGATCACTCGGCTATTTTTTCATTTTTAAGGAGTCTGAAAAAAGATTGACTATGGACTCCGTCAGGAATGTTCTTTTGGACCATTTTAACGAGTGTGAAAGAATAAGGTCACTCGACGATATTTTCAATTTTAGGGAGTCTGAAAAGAGCTTAACTATGGACTTTGTGGGGTTTCCTTTTTCGTAAATTGAGTCCCTCGGGCCCGAAAAAGGGTTAAAATTATGCCTGAGGGTACTCTTCTAGAGATCCGAGTCCTCTAGAGTATACCTTTGTTCATATAGTTGACCATATAGACCAAAAAAGGGGTAAACTACCGCCAGATAGACGTGACTTCAAATTTTAGTTTAACAAGCGTGAAAGGCCACAAGATCGCTCGACAATCTTTTCATGTTTAGAGGGTCTGAAAAGGGCTTAAAATAAGACCTGTTATGTTTTGGGAGTCCCGAGGGTGAGGTCAAGAGTGATAAGGAATCATGCAAATGAGGCTCAAACTCATAATCAGGAAAAGCTAAAAGGGACTCCCAAGCCTATAGCCGTTAGTGATAGCATGGACACCATAATGAAACCAGGATCTACCTAGGGAATCCATGTTACGGTAAGCTCTACCACCAAATCACAACACTTCTAAAGCAACAATAATGGTTCCATGTCACAACTTGGTGGGATCGATCCTATGGCAAAGAGGAAAATACAACAAGATGCAGAAAGTGGAGGTGTAATCCTGACTTAAATGCAACGAGTTGGAAAAAATGACTTTTTACCAAAGGACTGTCAAAACACCCAACTCTCTAAAAAACAATTCCCAATACCCAAAGTAATACTTTCCGTAAACATCCAAAGAAGACTCATGAACCATCTTAAATGATTTTCAGTTTAGAAAAAATGACAAAAGGGTTCAAAAATTGACAAAAAGAGGCCAAAACCTCTATAAATAGAAGTTGGCAGCTCATTATCACCATTTTTAATTCAGAAATTGACTAAAAGCCAAAAATACCCCTTTGTGAAAAGAGTTGATTCTGGGAGCTTCGGTGGACGAAACAGCCATATGCTTGGACCAAGTAAGTATAAACTCTCTCCTCTTGCAATCTAAATATTTCTTTATGCATTTAATTTTATTTTTTGGAGGGGCGTCAACCTTTAAAAAGTCAGCCCTAAGTCCATGTGGGTTGTCTTATGATAGCCCGCGTGTACACTCGGGCAGAGGAAAAACTGCATGCATGTACATGCAACTGTCATCATTACAACCCATGTGGACCCTTCATTACAGCCCATGTGGAGCAAGGGTTAAGCCTCTTGAACTTGGTTTTTTGTGGGATGTATGTTCACTGGAGGGAAAGAGAGCATGAGGATATTAGTGTGTTGGTTGGGGAGAACCCTAATGTTGTTGCTGCCTTGATGCAATGTGGGTTGCTAAAATTCTTCCTATGTCCTTTCATGCGAACACAACCTAGGCTACTTAATTCCTTGGTTGATTATTGGCATCCCTACACAGAGGCCTTTATGTTAGAGGGGAAGTCACTGGTGCCAACAATAGAGGACATATACTTTTTGACTGGCCTCTCCCGGTGAGGGGAACCAGTCAACTTCCGTACGTTTCCCTCTGGGCCTCACAACATATCGGAGTTGATTGGACTCCAGTGTGAGGCGGGTATAGACAGGACGATCTCGCAAGTGCCGATAAGCAAGATCTCAGACTTATCACTGCAGGTGATAGTGTTTCTCATCGTGTGGATTACAGGGTCTATCGCTTTGCATCGGTCTTCCCGTGCACAGATGAACTGTGCAGTTCAATGCTTAAATGCACAGATTTTTTATTGGAGCACCACTTTACTGGACTGTATGAAGAGGCAGATGATAGACTGCCAGTTGTAGACTCAGAGGAACTTTGGGTTTGGAACCATTCTTTGCTCTTTCTTCTTTGAAAGAGTGCCTAGTTTCATCTCTCGAGAGGTGGTACAGGGGCATCAGGCCTCTCTTCTCACGATATGCAGATGGGCAGTGTTGCTACCACGATAGGGGGGAGGAAGGACCAATGAGTCCTTTGATGACAAATTTTTTTCTTGGTTATCATGACAGATCCCAGTCATAGAGGATTACCCTTATGCTGGGATTGAGTTCTTGAGAGACCCTGAGATATCAATACCTCCTGGCAAGGAGTGAGGAGAGATGGGTAAGTTTTCATCATTTTTTTATTTTTTTTTTGTTAAACATATGTGATTTTTATGTTGTTTTATATATATATCATTTTTTTATACCAGAGCATTTGACTGATATGTGTCTATTATGTGTAGATGTGGGGCCAGTGTGACCAATGGATTATGCGAGGAACAGGCAACATCCTCGGCCAGGGGACACACCCGCCGCCCCAGGGGGATCAACAACAACAGGAGAGCTTCTAGTCGGTGAGGCTGAGAGGGATCCGATACAAGTAGAGAGAAATTTTACCTCGCTCACTCGTACATTCCCCATGGCAGAGATTGAGGATCTTCTACCATCTATGCAGCCTCATGTAATCGGGGTGCCACAGACATGGGTCCGGCTTTTTCGATGTTTGGCAAACGTCATTGATTATTACAACAGGGCCCACATGCCCCATCCTTAGTTAGGCTGGATGTTTCACGTGCCGAGGGCACTACTTGTATATTTTTTGAGGGCATAAGCCCCATGACTCGTTACTGATCGTATTTTTGAGGTGCTTGCGCCCACCTATGTACTCTGATGATTTTGATATTTATGTGGATTTTTATGTCTTTTTATGTCTTATGGATCATATTTGCCTTTAAAAATGTATTTACATGTGCATGTGTATGTCTTTCGTATATGTGTGTGAGATGCCAATCTAAGATTTGATTAGCTAGAGTATCTGTGACTTGATTTAATCTCCTAGGAACATGAAAATATGTAATATAATCAAAGCTTCATTCTAAGAGACGTACCCTAAGGAATCATCGATGTAAAGTAGGATCATGAACACAGTAGACTCTATTTAACTAAGACACAACCAATTGAGCGTCTAAATAGACCCGGAGGCGAGAGATACCAAATAATATAGCGTCACGAAACAACTCAATAACTGCGCTGGATTCGGTGACATTGTTTGTGGTGTCGCCTAAACATATACCTCCTGAAGATAATAATTGGACCAGAGGTGTAAAAATTACCCAAGCTGTGGAGGTAAACCGCTGAGTGTGCCGGTTAGTGCCATCTGAGTACCCAACAAACACCTCTGATTCACTTGACATCTTCCACAATGACAAAAGATAACATCAAAAGGACACGTCCATAAAACCAAAAGAAACCAGAAAGTAATAGTACAAAGACTATACATATGTTACAGAGATTTACCCAAGGTGACTTACCTATGAGTAATACTTCTTGAGGTAGAGCCCATTTCTAGGCTCCGCCAAAGCATTTCCTTCAAAGTCTACCAGACGATAAGCACCCTTTTTTAGAATCTCTTTTATGATGAAAGGTTCGAACCACATGGGTTTGAATTTGCCTGCCCCCAGGGAGTCCTTATCCTGGTCATAGACCAGGACAAGGTCTCCTTGAGAGAAAATCTAAGGATGAACGGACCGATCATATTGACACTTGAATTTTTTCTTGTGAGCCTTGTTGTCCAGGGTTGCATCACGACGTTTCTCATTGAGCTTCTCAAGGTATAATAACCACTCTTCAAGTGGAGAAGTGTCTGGCAGTAACTGTACTGCCAATTTTAGGGATGGGATCTGGAAATCTATAGGCAAGACTTCTTCCAACCCATAAACAAGTTGAAAAGATGAGAAACCGGTTGCAGTCTTAACAGATGTTTAGTAAGCCCATAATGTCGAGTATAACATTAAATGCCAATTTGACTTGGCCGAATTGATCGTTCGTTGTAGGATGGTCTTAAGAGATTTATTTACAGCTTCCACCTGACCATTTTCTTGGGGGTAGTAGGGTGACGAATGTTCTTTCCGCAACCCAAGATTTGATGTTAATTCGGTCATCAGTTGGTTCTGAAAGTGACTACCATGGTCAGTGACAATCGCTCTTGGGATGCCGAACCATGCGATTATCTGGTTGAACAAAAAGAGAGCTTCAATCTCTTCATCATCTTTAAATGTTGGCATATCTTTGACCCACTTCGTGAAGTATCCTACGGCTACAATGATATAATGGTGCCCCCTTGCTGAAGGAGGGTTGCATGTAGTGTAATCAATCCCCCACTTGGTGAAGGGACCAACTGTGATGACAGGAAACATGGGAGCGGGATGTGCCCTTGTCTTCCGAGAGAATATCTGACATGGGTGGCACTTCTTGACCGATTCGATACAATCTTTGATTAACGTTGGCCAGAAGTAATCGGCTCGTAAAATAGTTTGGGTTGTTTCCAACCCAGACAAATGGCCGCCACATACTCTAGTATGTCATTCCTTAAGCATGATAATTGCTTCTTCATGAGTGAGACATCGGCGAAGGATGCAATCTACGCCTCAGTGATACAAAGTGTCATCAAGTATGAGATAGTCCTTAGCCTGATGGTGTATATGGAGACGCTCATTGCGAGAACTAGAGGCGAGGCACTTCAAAGTCTGGAGATAAACAAGTATATCTCCATACCAGGGATCCCAATATGCGATCAAAAACATGTCTCCTCTAATAGCCGACTCTTTGGGCATAACCTCACCGGATTCAACCAGAATTTTCGAGATGAGTTCCGCAAAGACCAATGACTTTTTGGATTTTGCCGAAACAAAATCTAAGTCAAATTCCTAGAGGAAAACTATCCTTCGACTGATATTACCACCAATGATGCATCGTGTTAATATGTATTGAAATGGATTCACAACGATAATGACGGTGGTCTTGCGAAACAAAATATAATGACGGAACCATTGAACAACATGAACGACTGCCAATGCCAGTTTTTCAATATGGGAATAATTGAGTTTCTGTCCAACTAGGACTTGGCTAAGGTAATAAATCACATACTCTGAGAGGAATTCATCCTCCTAAACTAAGACCATATCGATAGTAGACTCTTCCGCAACCAAGTACAATAATAAATCTTTGTTATAATTAGGTGGCCAGAGCAGAGGGGCAGTCGTGAGGGCATGTTTCAATGCATTGAAAGAGTGTTGAGCGGCTTTGTCCCAATGAAAGGGGATGTCTTTCTTTAGCAAACGCATAAATCCCTTTGTGATCTCGGCATAGTTGGCTATGAAACACCTCAAAAAAATTTATTTTCCCTGTAAACTTTGAAGCTGAAGGATTGTATTTGGGTGATGCAAATGAAGTATTTCCTCCACCTTGAGAGGATCAACCATGATCCCTATTGTTGAGACTATGAAACCGAGTAGTCATCCTAACGTTATGCAAAAGCTTCATTTTTTTGGATTTAATTGAATCTAGAAGTAGCGGCATCGCTCAAAGACAAGTCAGAGATGTGTGGGATGATCCGTTCTCTTGCGAGATCGTGATGCTAAATCATCTAAATAGGCTTCGACTATATGCTTGAGATCATGGAAAGCAAAAGACATAGCCCGCTGGAAAGTAGCTCCATCATTTTTTAGACTAAAAGGCATCTTACGATAGGTAAATGTACCACATGGATAGATGAAAGATGTTTTGTGTTGGTCTTCAGGTTTGATCTGTATCTGATTATATCCCGAAAAACCATCCATGAAAGAAAAAGCCTCGCAACTGGCGCATTTATCGACTATCTGGTCAATGAATGGTGTGGGAAAATTATCTTTTGGATAGGATTTGTTCAAATCACAAAAATCCGTACATACAAAAATCGTGCCCTGTTTCTTGTTGACCGGCACAGGATTTGACAACCATTGGGTCAAATGGACAGGATAGATAAAACCTTCTTTGAGCAGTTTCTCTACTTCAACCTTAATAGTTGTTGTTTTCCTAGGATTAACTGGATGAAGCTTCTGCCGAACTGGCTTGGCATCAGGATAATTTGTGATTTCATGTTTGACTATTTTTGGATCAATGCCCGGCATTTCCTCGTAAGACCAGGCAAAAACGTCATGAAATTATTTAAATAAGTCTGTGTAGATTTGAATCTCTTCGGGGAAACAATCAGCTCCGACGAAAACATTCTCCATGATGCCAAGGATTCTAGAGATATTAATCGGTATAGTTTCAACGATAGTTTCCATATTACCCTTGGCGTAAACCTCATGTGTAGCCAAGGGATTGATAGGACAAGACCTATCTCCAGTCATAGTCAAGGTGAATTCCCCTGCTTCGATTCAGATTAAATTTGGGAGGAAGTATGATCTGTTATGGAGATCGTCCCAGGGTTTGTCTAGACTAGTCATTGCTTCAACGATTGCTTCATCTGAGGGCAAGACTAAGTCTAACGAATCGATATCAGTGAGGGAACCTTGAGGCCAAATAGGCTCTAGAATCGGATCTAACTCTTGTGCAGGAGTTGGATCGGTGTCAGCTGAAGCTTACTGGACTAAAGAGTACGTTGCTTATATCGCGGAAAAGGGCATGGCCATACCATGGTGCCCTGTCCCTTCCATCATGGCTGATGGGGAAGGAAGAATCTACGGATCGTTGAAGTAAGTCATGTGAAACGATGAAACTTGGAAAATCTCAACCTTATGGTGGTCTGATATGAACTTGACATCGCCTTGAGGAGGCGGGTAATTGAAAGTACCCAAAAAAGGTGGGCACAAACCAACCCCTACGTTGACAACACCCGGTTGAGGTTTATCAATCATCAGGACTGCGAATGCCCCCAATGAAGGGTCAGGTAGGGAAAAGGACAATTGATCAATGGTCATGATCCAACCCTCGTGTGGAAACAATAAGACTCAAAAAACTGTAGCAACCACTGCCTGCATGGCATAGGTCCAACTCCTACCTAACAAGAGATTGTAGTCAAGGGATGCATCGACTACTTCTACCTCGACGCACACGGTCTTCCCTCCTAAATACATGGGGAAAGAGGGGACGATGCCATGTAGTCAGAATGAATGACCGTCGAAAGCAGTAAGAAGAGTAGGTGATGAAGACAAAACGGGTTGGCCAATGGCCTTCCAACATGCCAACGACGTGATGCACGTTGAGGCGCCCTCATCAATCACTATGTGGAAAATGTTCCAAGTAAAAGTTTTTGTGGGGTAAGCCACTACTATCTGAAATGCTACGTGGTAAGGGAGATGAGGTTTTAATTCGGTTGTATCCAACAAGATTGTACCCCGATTACAATTCTCAACAGATCCTAAAGTGGCTAACAAATATTTCCTCTAGGAAGGGCAACTTTGGAGGACCTCCAAAGAAGACATCGCACAAGGGGTTTGAGACAAATCCTCCACCATAGAGTATTTTAGGGCGGCCCTTGCATTTGGGTTGTGAGAATATTTCTTGAACACACCTTTTGGGATGTGTGTCATCGTTTCTCCCAAAGTCTTCTTGATCTGGAGAGGAAGGGATGGGATTTCAGCTTCTTTACCTTTCTCAGAGGTGCTTGGCTTACTGTAGTCATGTGATCTAGTCGATATAAAAGAATCACCTTTCATCATATACACATTCGAGGATGAAGGATTGTTTGAAGACAGAGAGGGTCCTTGACTACCCCCTTCCATGATTGTAGAGGCTTGGGTTAGGTTTTTCCCATGTTGAAATGGATTCGTTAATACAGTAGGCTGTTGTTGTGACACAAACTTTTGTCCCTCTGCAAGCCAAGGGAACTGGTGGGTCAGGTGGTCTTCCACACACAGGTTACACAGATACTTCGCCTTCTATTTCTTGGTGTTTCCCCTGCTAGCATTATTAGTGGGTTTATTATCCCCCTTACCCTTCTTACGTTGTTTTTTCTTTCCATTAGGCTGTTGGGTGGCCTTCAGATTTGTCGATTGCACACTGTGTACATCCGATGTTTGGGTAGGAGGAGCAGTTGAAACAGTAGTTTGGTTGGTCATTGTGTGTTGTATAGAAAATTGTTGCAATTGTTTTGTCAGTTTTTCAGCGGGCTTTGCTTATGCTAAACCTACAATACCGTCAGCATGTGGTCCAGCTCTCTGTTTGGTTTTATCAAGTATGGATCGTGGTGCATCCAACAAAATCTCGTACAGTAAACCAAACTGAGAATAAATTAGCTCAAGCTGTTGAGCTCTCATGATGGCATCTTCTTTGGAAAACACTCCAGACATATTTAGATAGCTATGGGATGAAAGACTTAAGGAAACACTCAAGCAAGAATGCTGGTGGAACTAGTACCTTAATCAAACTCTTCCGGCATCTCCATTCTCGGATGTGATCAGAGATATGGTCCTCTTTTGTCTGTTCGAAATTGGCCAACAATTTTGTTTCAACATTGTATCTCACAGGAAATTGGAAATGGTTTAGGAACACCATTGCCAATTCGCCGAAAAAAGAATATCTCGAGTGGTCGAGCTCGATGTACCATTTCGCAGCACTCCCAATGAGAGTGCGTTGAAACAATCACAATTGGACGGAGTCGTCTTTCAATGAATTAGAAAAGCACCAAAGATGGAAGGTGGTCACATGATCCCCTGGATCTTTGTTAGGCTTGGATTTGAACTTTGGTATGTCCCAAGGCAATTTTGTCGGCATAGGGGGCCAACGTGGATCGTGACAGATGAGGTCATTCAACAACCTTGTCAAGTCTGGAAAATGTAAGGTTGCCAAGAAAGGTAGTTTTGGTTGTTGTTGATGATAACCATGGAAAAAGGGGCCTGGAGTTTGACTGGCACCATGTTGCCAGAAAAAATTGGGTTGTTGGTCGGGGTTCTAGTAAAAACCATGGCCATGACCAGTGTATAGATTTTTTGTTTAAGGAGACATTATTGATTGATTCCCAAAATAGGACGTAGATGGTTGGGCATGCATTACATTTGGAGGAATTTGGGAAGGGTTGCCCCATGCCAATCCCATGGGCATAGGTATTGTGCCTTACCCAGGGTTCCATTGGTTGTGAAAAGAATTCCCACAGATCAACATTCCTAATGAGGGAACTGATCCTTGCCAAGAATTCCAAGTTCCTGATGTGGAAGAAGTTCCTGGGTTTGCCCCCTGTGCAGGAATAGTACCCTGCATAGGATTATGTTGGACATAAACGGGGCTACCCCCAGTTGGGAAAGCAGACAACGAGAAAGTGTTGTTACCAAATGCACCGAACAAAGAAAATGGTGTCGACCCTACTAGCATATTATGAGAAGGTGGTCCTTGACTCCCTAATCCAAGTGAACTATGGTGTGTGTTTGGCCTAGTGGATTGCTCGTGGGTACCGTTGAGCAAAGGGGACGAAGGAGGCATATGACCTCCCCTGTAAGGGAAAGCATTAAAGGGAGCTGAAGTGCCCCCCATGGGCCCTTGCAGAGGAGTGTTAGAGCTCCCTGACCCCAGACCTAAAGTCTACAAAGTGGAGTAGGATAGTACAGGGCTTGTACCTATGCTAGGCATCCCGTATGAGAATGAAGGGCCTGCCACACTCTGTGTGAAAGGAGAAGTGGTCGTCACCAAAGATGGGATCAGACCACTACTCCAAGTAGAGGCAGTCGAGACCATGGTGGCTTGGACCAACAATGGTGGCTTAAGAGGTGGAACACCCCCTGTGGTAACAGTCGTAGTGGAAATAGAAAAATTCCCAGAAGAAGTGGCAACATTTGTTTCCATTGCTGCGTGTGACACTGTCTAACGCCCGTAAGGATAAATCTCTACGATGAAGGGAGAAGAAAGATCAGTGGTTGGAGTTTTGGGTGGACCGAGAGCTTCCTCTCCAAGGTCTGAAATAGTTGGTTCCTCCGGACATTGGTCGAGCACAGTTTGTTGTGGCCCGGTTGCTTCAAAAGACCCTTGTTGGTCTAGCTTTCGCCTTAGCGGTGGTGGGGGTGGCTCCAGTGTAACTGGAGACAAGCCAAGAATCCTTCATGACCGGTGGATCTCGTGATCCTCCACTTTGTGAGAAGATCAAAGACACACTAGGGCTTTCTATTCATTCAAAAACAACATACAATAGAAAAAAGACCCTACAAGATAAAACAAGCAAACACTAAACTAGTTGGAAGAACAGTTACAACAACGAAGACTAGAGAAACTTACCGGTGCAAGTGAAACTCGAACAAAAAATCACCCTCCGTGTATACTCTGCAAAGCGTGGCCTGATGTTTGTCCTACGTACCACGGTATACCCCCACAGTCACCTGTGTATGTCACTAAAAAAGATAGGCAACTAGGTTGCCAGCGCGTGAACAATCACTGGGCGGGTATAGTCGACAGTCGAGTAGACCACAATGAGCAGGGTATCGAGCCCGAAACCTATCAAGGGTATCATAAGAAAGTGGTATGGAAGACAACTAAGGACCTCGAACAGATCTGAGACCCACAAAGCTCCATGGAAAATGCAATAGACGGAATCCCAAGACAAGCCCTCTATATGTGTTCTCCACTACGATTGGTCTGGCTTTGGAGGGGTTATCTCCGCTACCTTTCCACATGCGATGTAGCACCCTGTTTCCCCTAGTCTGTAAAAATAACTATGCTGGCCAAGTATTGTGGCAAACTCAGAAATGTGAATGTGTGATGTGAATGGACCTTGTGAAAAAAGGTCGATGAATGTAAATAATATTATGAATATATATATTGCAGGACTATTGAGAGGGGGATGTGCTGAAAAAGAGACCACGGTGGCTGAAGAAAGGTGGTGGAAGGCACCTGGAATGGTGGCATTAACTTCCACCGAAACCAATACCGTATTTGGACTTCACTGGCCCGGAGAACCAAGAGCGGCTCGCTGGCCCCAAATTAGATCACTCGCTAGGTTGGTAGGTAAATGGCTCCTCATGAGTAATGAGGGATGGGGGTAAACTGACCATCCGTAGAGTCCTGAGACATGACCACCATGAGGAATATCGTGCCACATGCAACCTCGCCGAAAAGAGAAAAGGAAGGAAGAGTGTGCGATCAAGGGGAAAACGCAAGGGAAAGAGGAAGGGAGATTGAAATAACTCTGGAAAAAAAACTACAGAGTGAGTTATAGCAGAGAAGAAGGAGAGTAACCTTCATTCTCGGTCACTGGAAAATAGAGACTCAGTCTCACAGCATCGTGGTCTCAACTCGGGGGTCGCTAGTGGTAAATCCGTTGGGAGTCACTGAGCCTATGGTTGGGTGGAAACGAGCACCCCTCTCAGCAGTTGCATCACCTGGTGTTTTTCTGATAAGTGTTATACCTTGTATCTTGAAATTTATATGCTGACATGTATGTTCATAGTCTGTGTAATTATGAATGGTTTCAGTATAAGACTGTTTGCATGGTATTTTGATCATAAATGATGGCTGCATGTTTTTATTGGAAAGACCATGTATGGATTATGTTTATATATCTATATATATGATGAACTAATACAAATTTTCATGTCTTCTCTCGGGAGATTTGTTCCTGTGTTTGTCCTACCTGATGCCTTGGATAGATTTCCTCACGAAGGTACCCTTTCGAGACCACTCCCTTACCTGTGAGAAGACCTTCGAGTCTAATCTTCAAAACCTGGTGTAAATTACCTGAGGACCCGAAGGAGCATGTTATGGTTTAAGTCTTAAAATATTTCACAAAGGAGAATGGTCCTCATGGACCTCAACATTTTGGCATTTCGGTACCCGGAATACCCAAGGGTGAGTCCCCTTGCACTCACAAGTCCCGAAACCCTGACTTGCAAAATCTCGAATTATTAGCGTGGGGATAAATTAAGAGTTTTTCGGAAATTCGACACCCAGAGTATCTAGGTGTGAGTTTTCTTGCACTCGCGAGTCTCGAAACCCCGACCCACGAAATCCCAAAATGGCAGCATGTGGATAAGTATGGATTGATGGATGAGATCCTGTCAGAAGATCTGAGGTCAGTCACGACCGCTAGATTGGAGGAAGAAATGAGGGCGTTAATGCCTCAACCGCTTTCCTTGTATCTTCGTAAGTAGCGAAGAAATCAGGACTGTAGATCCCCAGGATCCGTGGGAGCATATGGACCGTCCATTTATAGGGATGCATGGCTATTGGTAAGAGTTTCGACATTTCAGTACCCGAGAAGACAAAGGGGAAGAACCATGATCATCACGAGTCGCGAAACCCGGATAACCGAAACCCTGAAATAGGTTAAGGAGTGGATGAGATGGGATAGTTCAGCATTTCGGTGCTCGGGATACCTAAGTGCGAGTCCCTTTGTACTCGCAAGTCCCGAATCTCTGGATCGCGAAATTCGATGGGAGAAACCCTGAAATAGATGCATAGGTTTAGGAGTTGGTATTTCGGAGTTTTAGCTCCCAGAAGGTCTAGGCACGAGATCTCCTATCTATGCACATCGCGAAACTCCAATTCATGAAATCCCGAAATGATAATAGGATGGAGTAGCTATGAGTTTCAGTGTTCCGGCTCCCAAGAAAACCTAGGAGTGAGACTTCCTGTCATTATCCATTGCGAAATCCCGAAGTACGAGATCCGAAAAAGGTCTAGCATGGGTAAGCCTTGGTGTTTCAGTGTTTTTTAAACCGGAAAACCCAAGGGTCAGTCTTCTTGTACATGTCAGTCCTGAAATCCCAATGGCGGGAACCTCGAGATAGGGAAGTATGTTTGGAGTTAGTAGTTCGGAGTTCGGCTCCCGGAAGACCCCGATGTGAGACTTCCTGTCATCGCATCCCTGAACTCCTGATTTACAAAATCCTAAAGAAATAGAACATAGAGAAGTGTGATATTTCAGTGTTTCGGCACCCGTGACATTAGAGGCGAGTGTCTTGTCCTCCCGTACCCTGAAATCCTAACTTGCGAAACCCCGAGGTATGAAACCCAAAAAATGAGTATGGAGTGACTAGGAGTAATATTTCGGTGTTTCAGCACCTAGGATATCTAGAGGCAAATGTCTTGTCCTCGCATATCACGAAATCCTGATAGGCAAAGTCCTGAAATGGGGGAGCAGACATGGTTTTAGTGTTTCATCTTTCCAGTGCCCGGGACTACCAAAGGTTAGTTTTCCTCATGTTTGCTTGCTACGAAATTTCGATGGATGAAACCACGAAATGAACAAGGGAATACATGCATCGCGATTTCCCGTCTCGCGAAAGTCGATGAGCACCCTCCGATAAGGCCTGTGAGTGCAGATAAGGGATGGCAGGGTCTGTATCAGGTCCCGTAGGGAGTCGGGGAATCCTATTCCTCGGAGAAAAGAAGAAAAGGCTGAAAAAATTTGAATTTCATAGTGGGTGTGTTACAAATTGGTATCAGAGCATGGTTACAACACTTGGCTTGCTTGGGCTCATGAACGAGTTGCACAGGAGCTCCATTTGAAACACTCCAAAAAGGAGTAACCCTCTGTCTTAACCCTCTTAATTCAAAAAAGTCAAAGTTTGAAATGAAAATTCGATTTTGTATGCATGAGAAGGAAAAATGAATTTATGCGCAGGTTATGAATGTATCTAAAATATTGACTAACAACCAGCATTTCTCTTTTGCACCCAAGCGGATGATCAACTGAGGGAAATTACAGATGCATAGAATGGTGACTCACCATGAAATGGGAGAGGGCTCCCACAATAGAGATGAAGAGTCTGACGAAAGGAAGATGGTAGGGACCCCTCCAGATCTAGCTAAAACTGTGAGGAGCCTCATGGTCGAATTACAAGGCTGCAAGGATGACAATGAAAGGATGATGAAAGAACAAGAAAAGAAAATAGAAATTAACGTAGTTTTACTACAAAGCTTATCCGACCTACAAAGACAAATGCAACATGAACCTAAGGTAAAGAAACATGGTCATATCAGTGGCCACACTGAGAGGAGCACCTCGAAAAAGGTCCACCCCAGAGGTAAAGGACAAGCGGTGGACGATTCCTCTGAGAAGGAAGCAGACGATTCGGAGGGCTCTTCTAGAAGCAGAACCAGTTCCTATTCCCAAAGGAAACAGAAGAATCAAAATCCTTCCAAAGGTCGTAAATTCGAAAAATTCAGAAAATCCAAACCACCCTCCTTCGACGATGAAATAAAAAATGGAGAGGAAATAGAGGCCTGGTTGCTTTGACTAAAGAAATATTTCAAAGTCCATGACTTTTCAGAAAATTTGAAGGCCCGAGTGGCCACCTTCAACTTGAACGGAAAGGCTTCCATTTGGTGGGAAGACCTTAAGAATGTGAAAGGGGTTCGCAAAGAGGACATGTCCTGGAAGAAATTTGAGAAATACTTCTGGAAGAAGTATTTGTCGGAAAAATATTTCGACGAGAAGACCAAAGAGTTTTATGAACTCAAACTGGGACAACTCACTATAGAATAACATGTCAACAAATTCCTCAATTTGTTGAGGTATGTACCTTATATAAAAGCGGAAAAGGAAAAGGTGCAACGCTTCATCAGTGGACTACCTAAGGACTATCAGAATAGAATTGAATTTGATGAGCCAAAGACTCTAGAAGGCACTATTTGAAAGGCAACCTATTGTCATGAACAGTTTGGGAATTGAGCAGGACCTCGCGAAGGATGGAAACAGAAGAATAGTTCAAGATTTCAGAAAAAAGGGGATTAAATTTCCAGGATTTAAGAACTATAAGAAGAATCCAAGAATGAGCTTCCCAGCCCGGAGTGTGCACCAACAGAATTTTCCCTCCTTGAGCGGAAATAAAACTTCTGGACCCATATCAGTGAAGATTGATAACCTAAAGAGAGAACCTTTGAAATGTTGGGGTTGTAGGGAAGAACATCTATTGAGATATTGTCCACACCGACAACAGAATAGTCAGAGGATTTATAACATCCAGGAAGCTACCACCGTCAATGATGTGGCCATGAGTGTGCCACAAATTTATGCATCCTTGGATAATAACCAGACTGACCACCAAGCTTCAGTGGTGGAAATAGAAGGTATGATTTCCAACCATCTAGTGTCTTTTTTGATTGACTCTAGTTCAAATTTGAGTTATATAGCCCCTAAAGTTGTTGATAAGTGTAAACTACAGCCACAAAAACATACCAAGCCATGGTTGGTACAGTTAGCCACTAGCACCAAAAGAAGGGTAGCTGAGGTTATACCAGCCTGTCAATTGATGTTGGGTAAATTCCCCACCCAAGAAACCCTTAACTTAATACCCCTGGGATTGTATGATCTGTTGATTAGTATGGACTGGCTAGCTTCCCATAAAGCCAGATTGGAGTGTTATCATAAAACCTTAGAATGTGTAAGTAAAGAAGGGAAAAAGATAACCCTTCAAGGGATCCGAAAACCTGTCTCAGTAAGACAAATATCATCTCTGCAAATGAGAAAGTATTGCCGAAAGGGATGTCCCCTATATGCAATACAGGTGTTGAAAAAAATCGAAGGTGACAAACCAAGTCCTAACGATCACCTTATACCGAGAGAATACAAAGATGTGTTTCTGGAAGAGGTACCGGGTCTACCTCCGAGAAGAGACATAGACTTCTCAATAGAACTTGCACTGAGAGCGGTGCCGATGTCTAGGACACCCTACCATACGAGCACACTCGAGTTAGTTGAACTCAAGTTGCAATTAAAAGAAATGGTGGATAAGGAATATATCTGGCCGAGTGTGTCTCCATGGGGAGCACCAGTCCTGTTTGTGAAAAAGAAGGATGGTAGCCTTAGACTGTGTATATATTATAGGCAACTCAATAAGGTAACCATAAAGAACAAGTACCCCTTGCCCAGGATCGATCACATGTTCGATCAATTAGGGGGTGCGTCTATTTTCTCAAAGATTGACTTGAGGTCGAGATACCATCAAGTCTGAATTAAGGGTGAAGACATCCATAAAACTACCTTCCGAACACAGTATGGTCACTATGAGTTCGTGGTAGTGCCATTTGGGTTAACCAATGCCCCTGCCACTTTTATGTGCTTGATGAACAATGTACTCAACAAATTCCTAGACAAATTTGTGTTGGTTTTTATTGACGATATATTAATTTACTCCAAGAATAGATAAGAGCATGAAGAGCATCTTAGGCTTGTGATGCAAGTGCTGAGAGAACATCATCTCTATGCCAAATTCAACAAATGTGAATTCTTCCAGAAGAAAATACATGACTTAGGCCATGTTCTATCCGAAGAAGGAGTAGCAGTAGACCCTGATAAAATCAGGTCTATCATGGAATGGCCTACCCCAAAGGACGTTTCGGATATCAGATCCTTTATGGGATTAATAGGATACTATAGGAGATTTATAAAAGGATTCTCCAAGATTGGTTGTCCAATCATTTCCCTCCAGAAGAAGGGGATAAAATTCATGTGGACACAGAAATGTGAAGAAAGATTTCAAACCCTGAAACATCTACTAACCCATGCACCCATGTTGAAGATCGTCGATCCCGAAGCTGACTTCCTCGTGTGCACATATGCTTGTAAGGAAGGGCTCAGAGGAGTCCTTATGCAAGGAAGAAGTGTGGTCTGCTATGAATCCCGAAAATTGAATGAGCATGAAGTCAACTATGTGACCCATGATCTAGATTTGGCTGCCATAGTGCATGCCTTGAAAATGTGGAGGCATTACCTCCTGGGAAGAAAATTTGTACTTATGACAGATCACTATGGATTGCGATATCTGTTTGACCAACCAAAGATCAATGCTAGACAAGCTAGGTGGATGGCCCTCCTTAGTGAGTTTGATTTTGAAATCAAACACATTAAAGGAAAGGAAAATAGGGTGGTCGATGCCCTTAGCCGAAGTATGAAAACAATTCACCTGGCCGCAGTGAGTACCTACAAGACAGATGTCAAAGAAAGAGTTAGAAATGCACAAGGAACATATCCATTCTTCCAGACTGTGACCTTGTACCTGCAGCAAGAACCCACAGGGATAAAGTATGGAGACTACTAGATGATGGAAGAAGGTCTACTCACTTACCGAAGCAGACTGTATATTCCAGATTGTGACGACTTGAAAAGGTTCATTATGGATGAACTACATAAAACACCCTATACTGGTCATCCAGGATATCAGAAAATGATCACGGCCACCATGAAACAATTCTATTGGCCTGGGTTGGAGAAAGGCATAGCCGAGTACCTAGCCAAATGCATAGAATGCCAACAAGTAAAATCAGAACACCGACACCCAGTAGGATTATTACAACCTCTACCAATCCCAGAATGGAAATGGGAAACCATCTCCATGGACTTCATCACCGGATTACCAACCTCGACCAAACAGAATGACGCCATCATGGTAATAGTGGATACATTGAGTAAGTCTACTCATTTCATCCCTGTCAAATCAACTTGCAAGGCAATAGATATCACCCATGTATTCATGAAGGAGATATTCAGACTGCATGGCATGCCAAAAGAGATCGTATCTTACAGAGACATGAAGTTCAATTCCAACTTTTGGAAATCATTGATGGCGGGTTTAGATACCAAATTGTTGTTTAGCACTGCCTATCACCCTCAAACTGATGGACAGATGGAAAGAGTGAACCAAATACTAGAAGACATGCTAAGAATGCATGTAATGCATCAACCCAAGAAGTGGGAAGACTACCTGCCATTGGTAGAATTCACCTACAACAACGACTATCAAGAATCCTTAAAGATGAGTCCCTTCAAAGTCCTCTATGGTAGGCCGTGTAACACTCCAGTCAACTGGAGTAATCCCATAAACAGGATTTATTTTGGACCCAACATGTTGAAAGAAATGGAACAGCAAGTGACTCAGATAAAACAAAACCTGAAGGTCTCTCAGAACCGACAGAAAATTTATGTTGACCAAAAGAGAACTCGAAGAGAGTTCAAAGCGAGAGATCATGTATATCTCAGAGTTAGGCCTAGGAAAAGTTCCCTGAAAATGGGAGCTTGTGCCAAGTTAGCATCTTGGTATTGTGGACCCTTTGAGGGTATAGATAGAGTGGAACTTGTAGCCTATAGGATATCACTTCCTCCCACAATAAAAGCACATAATGTTTTGCATGTTTCATTATTGAAGAAATATGTACATGACGCTAACCATATAATTGATTGGTCTGTGATCCAGGTGGAACCAGAGGGAGAATTTCTACAATAACCTCAATGCATACTAGACAGAAAGGAAACCCCGCTCTACAACCAAACCATTTCACAGGTCAAGGTGCAATGGAAACATTTTGGCCCAGATGAGGCTACATGGGAAATGGAGGATGCCATGAAATGGGCATATCCGGTTTTGTTTACATCTATACATGCATGTCAAGTTGATAGATAGAACATTGAGGACGATGTTCCTTTAAGGGGGAGGGAATTGTAACACCTTGTTTCCCCCAGTCTGTAAAAATAACTATACTGGCCAAGTATTGTGGAAAACTCAGAAATGTGAATGTGTGATGTGAATGGACATTGTGAAAAAAGGTCGATGAATGTAAATAATATTATGAAAATATATATATTGCAGGACTATTGAGAGGGGGATGTGCTGAAAAAGAGACCATGATGGCTGAAGAGAGGTGGTGGAAGGCACCTGGAATGGTGTCATTAACTTCCATCGAAACCAATACCATATTTGGACTTCACTGGCCTGGAGAACCAAGAGCGGCTCGCTGGCCCCAAATTAAATCACTCGCCAGGTTGGTAGGTGTTAGCTCCAAAAATGAACCCATCTCTTTGGTCTCATTTTGTGGTGGATAGCATGGTTATTGGTAGTTTTCTCAAATTAGTTTTGAGTTTTTCTAGCTGTAAAACTTAGGTTTTGATTTTTGTCTTAGAAATAAGACGACCCATAAAAGTCTTCTCTTTAAAATTTTCATAAAATGCTTTCAACAGTTAACGTGTGTTTAAAACATGAGTGTTAGCTGGTGAAAGTGGAGAATTTCAACAGCTAAGGAGCATCTCTCATAGGTCCATGCACTGGTGAAAGTATTACTTTTCAAACATCTAAAGAAACATTGTTGTGGATCGTGCGCTGGTGAAAGTGATGACTTTCAACAGCTAGGGGGTGTTTTCCACATGATTATGCGCTGGTGAAAGCGGATTGTGTGCTGGTGAAAGCGGTAAGTTTCAACAGCTAAAGGGCGTTTTCCACGGGTCGTTGGCTGGAGAAAGAGGGAATCACGTGCGTTTATCCACGTTTCAAAAATCAAATCATGATGTGATCAACTCACTTCATGCAATCAAGAAAGACGCGTTGGTGAAAGTGGATAATCATGAAAACTCGAGTTCCACGTCCAAGTTGGATTACAAATCGGATACGGTTCAGAAACTCATACTCCACAATCATGGCGTCGGGGATGGCAAGTTCAAATTCATTAGCGCAGGTACAGAAGCTGTACTGCCGGGCTGACAACACCAAATCAGATCATTGCTTCCCTATCACGCATCACTCACGAATGTTGGTTAAGTTTCTAATGTTAAAAAATAGATCCGACTCCCGAGTTCTTTCAACATCGCAAGACCTCGGCCCGAGTATCAGTTTCCTGTGTTGTGTGTGCAGAATCGTTTGGGATTTTGGGTGACAGAATGGAGAGGAGACGCAGTGGTTCTCTACTCAAAAAAGAGTTGGACAACCTATCTTTCCTACAGACGCATCCAGAAGTACAGAAACACTTCTCTAATGCAGGTTGTATCGAATTTGTTGAAAGGTTGCAGAACGGTTGTCACCAGTCGACAGCAGAGGCTTTTGCCAAAACTTTTGATGGGAATAAGGCTCGTGTTGGGTCCTTGGAAATCATAGTAGATGAAGCTGCCATTGCTGCAGCAACCATCCTACCAAGATCAGGCCAGAGTTGGTTCAAAACCACTGCCACCAAAAACTTGAACTTCAGAGCTTATTTAAAGGAAGAGTTCAAGCACAACGCATGGAAGAAGAGCATGCCGGTTTCCTATCTAGAAGAGGAGTGGCAGGAGTTGTTTAAGGGCATCCAACTCTACATAACCTCGGAGGGCAGGTATGAAAAATTCATGATGTATCATTTCAAGCTCCTAGACCATTTCACAGGTAAAACTCTCCTCAATTTACCTTTTTTCTTACATAAGAGTTTAACTAAGGTCTGCAAGAAAATCAGGGCTCAACCCATAAGCATGAAGAATACTCTGTGTCATTTTGGCCTTATTAAATTGATCATTCTGGAGGAATTAAGACATCGGGGAAAGAGCTGGCAGCATTTTTTATTTTGGGAGGGCTTTGAAACATAGACTCAGCCCGTAAATGAACAGGAGAAAGGTTCAATTTTGGGATATTCTTTGGCTATTGTACTAAGACACTTATTTTTCAATACAGAATCAGTCTTCTCTTGTTGTTAATGACAGATTTCTTCATCTATTCCATGTTCTATACTTTATTTCAGTTTAGCTCAGCTATTAAGAACTGTCATCTTCTTATTTAGCTCATAAAATTGAACTAAAGGAATTCTTGTTGGCTTGTATGATCCTACACACTGTTGTACTTGATTATCTAGATCAGTTTTCTCCATACCTTTTGATATTACTATGTCTGTTCATTGATTCCTAAAAGCACTGTTTTCATTCGATTGCATTGTGAGTTGTCTTCTCATTAGTTACTCTCTATTATCCCATTGATCCACACTTTCATTATTCATGATTTATTAAGTTACCAAGAATCCTTAGTCTACAACCCTAAGGAGTTTCTTGGAGTGATAACAAATTGGCGTCGTTGCCGGGGAGACGAAATTCAAGCTCTGCTTTCCTGGGATACGACACAGAGCTGATATTTGATGATAGACAAATATTAGACATTTTCAGTTGGTTGTAATCATCTATCTGGCGACTCCACAAGTTCATCCTGGCTCCTAAGAGGATCAGTACTAGGGCGAATCCTCAAGAATCACTGATCACAACAGTGTCCAATCCAGAATCAATTCTTAGAAAGAGAAAGACGATTCAAGGTCAAAATTCAAGAGCAGATCCAAAAGGTATTCCTCTTTTCAGTTTTGGAAAATCTACTACAGAAAAATTTGAGTTCTTTTCAGAGAACACTGATGAAAAAACAGTTGTAAATACTGTAGAAGAACAAACTCTTTTTGATCAACAAAAAAATCCTAGTGATGATAAATTGATAGACTATAATTTGACTGAAAAAGCATCTAAGACTTTAGAAAGAAGCCACAGTTCTTCTTCCCTTGAGTCTTTCCACTCTCAGCAACAAGAAGACCACTTGAACATTTATACTAGCCTCCTTGCTGTTGAACACCTCCTCCAAGAGATATCTGCTAAGGGTGAAGAAAATTTAGCTGGACATCTTGCAAATTTTTACAGAGCCTCTTATCAGAACTCTTTCCCATTAGAAGATTCACCTCTTTCACATTCATCCAGTGTTGAAAACTTGAAGAAGAAACTATCATTTTCCCCACCTCTGATAGTCATCGCTGCACCACCTCCTTTGACTAAGATGCAACAAATCCTAGCTGCTAGTTATGCACCACTCATATTGCCAAACCCAGTAGAAACCATTCCAATGGGAGACTATCAGAAATATATGCCCAAATTCACAGGTGAAGGCGATGTGTCTACTGAAGAACATATTGAGGCTTTTTACAGTTATGCTGAAAACCTTAATATTGAGCAAGAAGATGTTTGGACACGAGTCTTTGTCCAAAGCCTAGATAGCCATGCTAGGAAATGGTTCAAAGAACTCCCTACTGGTTCCATTGCCGGAATCGAGCAATTGGATGAGACATTTCTGAAACATTGGGGTGACAGAAGAGATTTTGTCTACTACATCACAAAATTCGGAAACTTGAGGAAACAAAGTAGTGAATCAGTCTCTGATTTCACTAAGAGGTTTAACCGGATGTATGGCAAAATACCAGCTGAGATAAAACCGTCAGATGCTTCTGCCAAGATCACATATTCTGATGCTTTTGATTCATATTTATGTTTGTTGTTGAGAGAAAGGAGGTCACCAACGTTATCTCTCATGCAAGATGTTTCCCTTGAGGTAGAATCAAGTATTCTAGCCTCCCAGAAGCGGAAAGGAGACTCTGATAGGAGAAGACCAAAAAATGAGGCTTCATCTTCATCGAATGCTGATCCAAAACTTGATAAAATGGCCAAGATGCTAGAGTCTCTAACCTCTGAGATATCTAAGCTCA
>ML804425.1:83705-127193 GCA_009831015.1 Picea engelmannii
TTCCTTCCTACTAGCTAATTCAATGGTCAAAACTTAGGGAAAGAGTCATGTCCTGTCCTGTTTTGTTCTAGATCCAGGTGGATCTAGGGAGATCTGTTAGTGTCTGCACCTACCGATTAGTCCGATAACAAAATTGGCGACTCAACTGGGGAGTATAACCCATTTTCTTGTGGTTTTTGGTATTTTTCCTTGGCCATTTGTTCTTGCCTTACCCTTCTCCTTTCACAACAATCTCTGAGTCTTCAGGATACCCTGATAGACCCTCTGGGTCCAGAGGGCTCTTCAAATTTTGTTTCATTTTCCTAAAAATTGACTAGTTTCAGACATTCTCGCACTGCACCCCACAATAGCCTGCGAGAATCTATAGAGTTTGCACCCTGTCTTTAGGTTCAGTGTGAGGTTCTTTCATTCTGCTCAAGGGCCACCTACGAGAATCACTAATTCTCGCACTGTGTAATATTGCCAGCCTATGAACTCATTTTTTCAAACTTTTGGATTTGAGTTTTGGCATCTTCAACTGCCCAGATCAGTCTAGGTGCCTCATAAGAGTTTCTTGGACCATTGATTGATGTTCTTCTTGTCTTCGTTTTCATGCACGAATAGTCTTAGGATTTCAAAGGCTCTTCCTGTCACTTGTTCTTGACTTTCATTTCTTGAATTTTCTTAGCAAAGCCATACTCTCTAATTTCAGAATCTGAGTGTGCTTGTTTGGTTAAGGACCGGCGATCGGTTGAAAGTTGAGTTTCTTTGTCTTTATCATTTGCTTATTGTTTGAAAGATCACTTTTCTTCTGCGATTGAAAAGACTAGATTGGTGTGCTTCTTATTTTTGTTTTCATTGAAAGAGTGGTTTGGGTTTTTATCATTGCTTGTTCATTGGTTTTTGATTTTCTATACTCTCACTATCATGGTGTGGGTCCTTTTTGAAAAGTGAACAAATGTTTTTCTTTCAAAAACTTTTTCGTCTTCGAAATTATTGAAAACCGATTGTTGAAATTATTGAAAAAGGAACAATAGAGAATTATTATTGATGCATGATTTGTTGCATTTGCATTTTAAAGGAAATTGTGTTTTGTAGTTCACAGTTTGATTCAGAAAACTTCTCTCTCCCTCCCATACATAGGATTCATTGAACGAAAATCGATATATTTTTCATTCTCATCCATGCATCGTTGGGTCAGAGTCATACAACATAAGTTTCACTTTCGTTTCCTTTGAGTAAACAACAGCTCTTAATAATACTGCGCAATTGTAAAATTTATCTAGTAACTCTTTTCTAGGGCTCTATTACACCAACATTTAGCTAGGCTAGTGCTTTGGAATAGGAAGAGAGATACACTCTCCAAAGCACAAAACACACAATAGCATCTTGTGTTAGGGAATGTTAAATTCCATTTGCAACATCTTGTCCTAGGAAGCCCTTCTCACACAAGGGTCAAACACGAGGTCGCATTGATATTGGCAGAGTTACTCACCCTGCTTTGTTGATATCAGTGTAGAGATTGCACGTATTACGGGGATCACTCGGAGGTATACCCACAATGATGAGTGGAAGCCTTTTGAGTTGATTTCGAGCTATATACCCTGCCCTTGCATGTGGATCAGACTGTCGACTGTCCCCACAGGCTTTATTGTTGTTGGTGGTAACCTTAGTGGCCTATGTTTCTAGGTTCTTACACGAGGTGACTGTGAAGGGGAAAGTCTTCACGGTACCTGGAATTGACGTTGACCAAACTCACTCGGGCTCCTTGGAGGGTATACCCGCGATTATGTGTGGGAGCTTGCATCAGGGTGTAAGTTCGTTAAGCAGGTCGTCAGTGTAACTTTTCCACCCTATCCCAGCCCCTTCTCGTCTCGTTGTTGCGACGTTGGATTTCATCACCAACTAGTGACTTCGGAATTAGAAGGTCTTGTTTGCTTGGTGTTGCTCCCTAGATTTTTTTTACTAGCGCGTGTTGTTTGTTTACCAAAGTTGACCATACGATTTTCTTCATGAAGTTTGTCACTTGTTTACAATAGCTCCTCCACGTCGTTCACGTAGAATGCAGGGTTTATCTCCAAAGCATCTGGAAGGTTCTCAACCCTTGCCTACAAGTACACCTGAGGGCTCTCCTCGGCAAAGTTAAGTCACAGTTGTCACCACGCCACAAGTGGAACACACTGACTCTTTAGAACATTTTTGAATTACAAATACTCGAGAGGACTTTCGACTTCACCCTGATTCTGAGCGACTATTTATGTGATTGAATTCTTCCAGAGACTTAGTTGTTACGTCTTCTGGATCACTAGTTGGACCCTTTCCAGGCATAGAAGGCCAAGATCTTTTTTGGTCTACGGGTGTTTTCCGACGGGACCTTTTTGGTCCAGGATCACCTGTGATTTCTGAAATCAACCCACCTATGATTTCTGAAATCTCTAGTCCAGAGACAGTACCGTTGACTACCGCTTATCACTTTACCGTCCCTGTCAAAATGGCCCATCTCACAGATACTACGAGTGTTCCCACCATTTTTGCTGCGGTTAGTCTTTCTCCCATTAACACATCGCGAATGCCCAACGTCACTCCAACACTACCACCCAGATACCGTGCGTTGAACGCTTCCATTCACACTCCTACGCAAACCCCATCTGGCTCTCCTAGTGGTCCTTCTTCTTCTGGGCACTCTCTTCCCGGTTTTATTCCAACACTCCCTCAATTTCCTTTTGGAGGACCTTCTTCATCTTCTACTGGCAGTCTTAATCCTAGTGACGCTATTTCGTCATTCACTCCAAATTACCAGATTCCGGTCGGTGGACAATTTCACCAAGGTGGTATGACTCAACCCCCTTTCAGTGGGCAAATTCCTTTTGGTGCAAAAATCCCAATTGGAATACAACCCCCAATTGGAACACTACCTCCAATTGGAACACCACCTTCGATGGGAGGACTGACCCTGCCTTATGGGAAAAACATCCCTCCGTCCTTAGCCCAGTATTGGAATCACTTGATACAACATCCTCCTCAATCGACTGGGGGGCAACAATTTCTGGCTGCGTCTGTAATACCCCCTAGTGTGGGCCAACCATATCCAGGTTCGTTCAATCCCATTTTGGGGGGAGAATGCTCAAACTCAAGTCCCTGTTCCAAGGTATAATCCTATGAGTTACTATCCTCTCCAACCACCACTGAATCTGCTTGGGTCTTCACATTATATGCAGACTGCTTATGGTCCTACTGGTTTGCCGACAGGGCTTCCTCCCTAAAGCCACCAGTACCCACAGGTGAATCGATAGTTACCCTTTATAGCCACATTGGATCTTCCAGACTTGTTAAGGATTTTAAATGATCCAATTCGTCACTCTCCCCAATGGCCTGCTATACCTGCCAAGCTACCATCGAACATTCCCAAATTCGACGGAAAAGTGGGAGAGGACCCAAACAATCACGTTATGACTTTTCACCTATGGTGTTCATCCAACTGGTTGATGGATGACTCTATTCATTTACATCTTTTTCAATGAACTCTCACAGGTTCTGCTACGAAGTGGTATATCGAATTTCCATGAGGTTGCTTCTCTGACTTCAACACCCTAGCTATGGATTTCCTCACACACTACCAGTTACCGGTTCGTTATGACACGGGGACCTATATTTTGACTTCTTTCAAACAGAACAAGGCCACTCATACATCCGATCACATTCATGAGTGGCGACGGCGATGACGTCTTATTAAACTCGAACTCCCTGATCAGTTGCTGGCAGAATGGTTTACCAAATCGCTTGTGAATGACATCGGTCGTGACATTGCCATGGGTGGAGTGGTCACAAAAGAGTAGGCTATAATTCGTGCTCAATATCTTGACCTCGTTTACTCACAAATGGGGACCCTTTACGTTTTACTACATGACTTACCTCGTCCTTCCACTTCCACCACTTCAACTACTCCAGCTGCTTCGCATGCAACTGACGGTGTGATTGGCACTTTCCAAGCCCAACCACACTCCGCCTCAAGCACAAACCCCAAACCTGCTTCTTATAATGTTCAAAATGCTCCATCTCCTGCCCCTCCCACCGGCAAGACTTATGAGGTAAATGCAGTCCAATCTACCCTAGCTGGTAAAAACAAATCTAAAAAAGGGAGAGGTAAGAATAAGGAGGGAAAAAATAATTCTCAAGTAGAGAAAACAAAAACTACCCATGTTGATGATCGGGATAAGCGCAAACCTCGATACCCTTGTCTTATCTGTGGTGATGATCACTACACGAAGGATTGTTCACGACGTGCCAAGGTCACTAAGTTCCTTCAAGGAGCTCCAAAACCACCAACACCAGCCATTTTGTCCCAACCCTTCCCGTCTCAACAATAGGCTTAGTTGGTCATTCACGACCAACCCTCCTCTTCTACTACATCATATGTTTTGATGTGTACTGGCAATTCAAAGCAGAGCGACGTTACACTCACTAATCGAGCCAAAGATTATTCTCCCTCTAAAGAGAAGGTTGATGATCTACCACCTTCCTCAGTACAACCCTCTCTCGCGACTCCATCTACCAATGGTCCTCTTCATCTCAAACAACCAAGCCTCGACACAGTTCTACGACCCACCCCCAAAGGGCATCGTTCGGAAATTGGCTTTCAATCCTCATGCTCATGTGGCCCAGAACTACAGCATTGTTGAAGATCTGGCCCAAGCACCTTCTGCGATGTCAGCCCTCGAAGTCCTTCAAAGTTGTCCTACACAACGGAAGGCATTGTTGAAATCTATCGGTGGAATCGATCTGACGGATACGAATTTAATAATTTTTGACTTGGAAGATCATATTCCAAGGTTACCCCCTCAACTCGCATTCCAGATCCGAGTGATTGTCTTTGACAAAAACATTTGTCGAACCGTTATCGATGAGGGTGCCTCGACCTGTGTTATGTCTCTTGCTTGCTGGAAATCCATTGGTTCTCCTGTCAACATGTACCAAAAACCTGTACCAATCAACCTGTAACAACTGATACCAACAACCTGTACCAATCAACCTGTAAGAACCGATACCAACAACCTGTAAAAACCTATACCAACAATCTGTACCAACACAAGTGAATCAACTATGCACAACACAACCTGTCACAATAACCTGTCACATCAACCTGTCACATCAACCTGTCTCATCAATATTATCAACCAAATCAAATATACTCACCAAGATCAATCACCGAGATAACTCTCAACCATATGCACAATATCACCAAGATGTGCATCAATCAACACTACTTACAAACATCAACAAGATGTATCACAATCGAATATGATTCTAAAATTATACCAAGTCATATATGCCACATCATCCATAAACCATGTGCCAACAATACTACTATCAAGTGTCTCTAACAATGTACCAAATATATATCAATCAAGCATCAACTATAAATCAAACTATGACTTATCAATATGTACCAACATCACCATACCATACACCTAATGTATGTGCCACTTGTTAGCACTGAAAGTTACACTTTGACTGCTAAAGTGAAAGCTCAATACCCATCAATAAGTTTATGAGGTAAGTCTAAAAATGTGGTGTCAAATGGATAAAAATCAGTTCAACAATGTTAAAACACAGGAAATTCTAGATAAAATGCATCATCAAAAGAGATCTTGTCTAACTTAGATCAGGGTTTTAGGATTAATGTGGATAGAAGGAAGACTTTAGTGAGAAAAGTGAAATAGGTCTACCACTAGCATTAGGCTTTACCAGTAAACAAAGGAAATAAAATATTTAGATACAAGAGCTTCTTAAATCCAAGCTAAAACTCTAAGAAAAGTTATAACATCATCACAATCAACCTCTATTTCAATATAGCTACAAAACATCATTTGAATCATTCAATGACAATAAAATTTCAAAGTGAGAGAGAAACAAGATGGCAAGAGAGAAAAATGATTTCCATTAGACAAAAATTCATCAAGTATGATACATCAAACCAAAGCAAGCTCTGTTACATTAATATCACTACAGAGTCTTTTACATCAACCATTCGAACCTCCACAATGAGTTCTAATGACTCTTTTATAGCCTAGATAGGGAATAATAGCACACAATGCGAGTTCAATCCTCTAGCATAGGGTTCTCCCATCCAAAATTGAAGTAATTACACCTGTACAAATTGGAAATAACAAACTTCTAAAAAAAAGGCTAATGTTGGCAACTATCTTAACACCTTAATATTACATGATGAGGTGTCATTTGAGTGCATTCATGTTCTTCCCAGGTATCCTCCAGATTTAAACTGACCTCCAACATATGTACCATGCTCCCCTAGCCAAATGGAAATCGTTGATCATCTTGAAACCATCAAAATAGGAGTTCGTAGCATATCATGTAACGTTGGTTGTATCAGTTGGTTCGCAGTGAAGTTTGTAGCAAAGTTTGCAGGGCTTGACTGTAGAAACCATTTCGTAGTGCTAGGCGCTGTGAACTTTCCTGTAGCTACCAAATTAGTCTATTAAAGAGACAAAACACACAAAAAACCTTATTCGGAGTTAGAGATGCCTGTAGAAATTTCATAATTTGGTGTATGAGTGAAAAAATCAGTCATAGGAATCATACTTCCTCAAAATATTCAAAAATGCAAGGAACCAACATTTCCAAAACCGAGATTGCTTAAGGTATTTCATCTATCACTTTATGCGCTTGGAACTCCTCCTTGTGGAAGCTTGGGACAACACATTCAAATTTATTTGGGCTAGTTCTTCCTTATAAGGTTGCAGCGCCAGTTTAAGTCTTTTGATCTGAGCTTGTAAATTTTTGTTTTGTTTGTATAAATTATTAAGTTGCCTATGGAGGGGCATAAATCTCTTTGCTACAACATTGGCCTTATCAATATTTTCTCAATACATATCCATAAGGTCACTCAACTTTTTCCTTTCAACCAACCCTTCTCCCTTCAAGTTAGCAATTTCATTTCTAGCCTCTTTAAGTTTTTTGTTCAGCCTTTTGATGGTAGGGTTTTCTGGAGGAGTGGTTATGTCTATAACCTCGATGTGCTTTTCAATAGCTTTAGATTTACCTTTACCTTTTATTTTGATGAGAGATTCCCCTTTTTCTTCCTTTACAATACTTTCTTTCTTTGTTTATGACATGTTGAAAGGCCTCCTAACTCTAGCTTCAACTACAACATATGGTGAGGGGAAAAGTAACCTCCTTCCCTTTCTTCCTATGGATCTAGTTGATGGAGTTTTTGCTGACTCTAGAGCTGGTTTGGGTGAAACCTCCCTTTGTGGAGAGTAAAGAGATCCCCCTTCTTCTTCATGTTCTTTATTTTCTTCATCATTTTTAACAATGTGTTTGCTCTTCCTCTTCTTGTTGGTCTCTATGTGTACAATACTATCAGCCTGAAGAGGGATTTGTACCTTGGACTATGGGGTAGGAGAAACATTCAATTGAAAGTGTGCAGAGGAAATGAAATGCTCCCAGACAATGTTTTTCTTACTTAACTCCTCCATCACAATCATTTTGATCAGCCCCAAGTGAAAAACACTTGTGTCAACTTCCTTGGACTTAGCCTGGACTCTGTCATCCATTTTTCCAATGCTTCTAAACAAATAGAAAGGGAGATTCATGAGGTATTTGCATGTGAAGTGTAGCAAAAGTATAATGTGGTAATGATAAATCATATTGAACATGCCCTCACAAGTGAAATATCTTTGGATTACCATTAGCATCTTATCAAATCCTTCAATCATGTGGATCCAGGGAACTCCCTTTGATAGATTATCTCCATGACATTCTGGTTTAAGGAACTCTTTAGAGAAGGTTGCATTTAGGTTCATGGCCTTAAACCACCTTTTACCAGTATTTGGTATCTCAGTAGTTGATGTTATGGTTGCTTCATATAGCTCAAGTTCAAGTGTCCCAACTTTAGTTTTGGTTCCATCAAAATTCAAAGAAAATTCTATAGCTACCTCGGAGTGCCCCCTCTACATCTTCTAACGGAAATTAAAACATCCCACTCTTTGGAAGACCTCCCTGATCAGGGGTTTAGCAGCAAACAATTGCATGTCATAGGGTTTATTCCTCACAATGCCCCCTCCCTTATGAGCCTTCTTTTGTTGTGGAGTATCCATTGATGTCATAGGAAGAAAACTTAACCACCAATTTGAGTGATGCAAGAGGCAAAACAGAAAAATAGAGGACTTAGGGTTTGGATGGATGATCTCTTTCAAAAGTTGGTTCTATATAAGGTTTTAGTGTTCTTCAGACCATTTGACCTCCAGGATTAATAAAGGAAAGTTGATAGTCAAGAATATGAATGAATACTACACAGGAAATAATGAAGATACAAGGAGACACCTTGTTGTAAAAATATTTTGTCCAAAACCTCACTATTATCTTGCAAAATTCATCATAACTTTATCAGCAAAATTCTTTTCAATTTCAAAAATAAAGACCTATATCTAAAATGGAGATATTGATGAATACTAGCTGGTAAAAGGTTTGAGATAGTTAATTAGCAGTGCTAGGTCACTGCACAGATTTTGTAGCACCGGAACAGGGGATTCGCAACAGAGTTAGTACCATAAGCAACAAATTCCAAATATGGGATAAGCAAGGTGGCCTGACAACGAGGTTTGTTTAATATTTCATAAAAAGAGGTTGAGATCTCTACAATTGGATGAGAACCATGATAACAAGGGTAAGTAGGATAGTTGGCAGCGCATATCACCAGCTCGCAACGCCTAGTAGAAGAAATAATAAACACAGCCTTTAGTGTCCTTCAATAGAGCTAAAAATGTTGATGGAATACCTAGAGGTTGAGACTTGAAAATTAATATGCTTGAGCCTGAACGAATCCATCTGCAAATGGTGTAACCTCCAAATCCCTTTCGCCGGCCATTTCACAAAAAATTTCGTAGTGCCTGTCTGAAAGCACCAACGTTTGCAGCGCCAAGCTAGAAGAAATTTTAAAAGAACATAAGTGTTGAAATCAAGGAGATCGGCTGACAAGTCTCATGAGTGAAATTATGGTGATGAAAGCATAATGTACTAGGTAAAGCATTGTAAACTGTCTGATGAGATGGCAGCGTACAAAAATAGCATGATTTGACTCTCTAATAGGTGAAGGGACAAAATGGAGGGGATTTTAGTACATCGTGGAAGTGATGACATCTCAGAGTGGTGGTGGAGGCATAAGGATTATGGATTGTCTAATATTATCATGAAGATGAAGATATAACCCAAGGGTAATGGGTCAACATCAACACTAATTTTATTTGTGCTAAAACCCAAAATGACTATAAGGAAGAGAACAAAAATTTTAAATTTAAACAACACTAATGATAAAATAAAAAAACCTAAAGGATGAATTGACCCAATCAATTCCATGTGATAACACCACTCATCATCTATTTGTCCCAACATGTATCTCAATCATATACCAAAGACATTTACCAATATAACCATCAAAATTTCTCTAGAAATACATAACACTATCCACAACCAAATACCATAAACCTCACATCAAATCATGTGCCAAAACCTCATTGTTATGTAGCCTCAAGTGTGTACCGATCATATATCAAGACCACTAACAAAATCCTCTCACAATGTACCAGAAGATATATCAATAAGACTCAAACATGCACCAACAATATACTTCAATAGATCTACCTCAAAACCATTCTACAAAAAGCCATAAACTTCCAAGAGGGCATCCAACATATTTACAAGGCAAACCCTCAACTAGATTCATAGATTCAATACTACACATATGAAAACCATACCTTTTTCTTCTTATAGTTGTGGATCTATTATGGATCTGTTTTTGTAGCTGTGATTTTTTTTCCGTAATTTTGTTGCCGTGATTATGTTGTCGCGATTATGCTGGCACGGTTCTGCTGTCAAGGTTCTACTGTTGTGATTTTTTTTTCGCGGTTTTTCTTCCGTGATTTTTTTGCCGCGATTTTGCTGTCGTGATTTTGTTGTCACGATTCTACAGCCATGATTTTTCTGTCGTGATTTTGTTTCCACGATTTTTCTGCCACGATTTTGTTGCCACAATTTTTCTATCGTGATTTTTCTACTACAAATTTGATATATCAATAATACCTGCCAAATAACCTTTCACAAATGGATATACAATTATATTCAAAAATAGGTGCAAATATGATACCCTTGCTCTCTTATTTATACTCTCCAAGTAGCTTCCTCAAGGGGTTATCTTCTAACTCACTTTACCCAACTTCCTTCTTTTAGGGCTAACCCACTTCTAACCACTTGTCCACTTACAACCACTTTATCCACAAACAACAAGTTCTCCACTTCTAGTTGCTACTAACTTTATTATTTAATTTATTTATTTTGCAACCACTTTGACTTATCCATAAATGCTAAACTCGCCACTTCTTGTTGTAACAATTTTATTATTTAAATAATTTGTCTTTGCAACCAATTTACCATAATTAACAAACTAACAACTTCAATTATTTTCTTAATGCAACAACTTTACCCATGATTAACTCCTAGTTACCATCAATTTGACTAGTCAACTTCTTCTAGTTGTTTCTAGAGTAATTTGACTTCTTTGACCTTCTAGGGGCTTCTATATAACTCATGAGGGCTATCCAAATTCACGTGTCCATAACTCTCTAACCATGATGAGCTATGTGACATTCCACATATCATCGGAAACTGCATAACATGTACTATCAATCTAGAATAGTATTACCTGCAAATACACTAATGTTTGTACCTTTATACCTCAACCAAACCTGGGTTCCTTACCCATACCTCTGGAGCTACCAAACATACTCAAGGGTTGACATCAATCTCTAAGGGTTGACATAAATCTACAATATCACTCTCCAATGGTTGACATCAATGATAGCCAACAATCCAAACCAATTTTCCATCAATCTAAACCAACTGTCTGACAGGTCTGGGGATGGAAGGAATTTGACTTAGTTACGTTGGTGTCCTTCATGGACCAAGGGATAAACCATTAAATACTTAGGAACATGTTGTTAGAAAAACAGGATCGAGGAGCAATAAAATAAAACAAATGCGGAAATAAAACACAGAAGATACAAAATACAATAGAGACATAGATATGCATGGTTCACCTAGTGTGGGTTACGTCCACCAGAGAAATTGTCAGGTCCTTCCTTTATTATTATCCAGCAAATGAAGGGATACAATCTACAGCACACCCGTTGTGACTTCCTCTTCTTCTCTCACAGTCTCCTCACTCAGAATACAATATTTACAATGATACATAGCCGCAATACATTTCCCTCATAAAATAGGGTTTCCTTCTAGGGAAAAAAACCCTAAGATAACTTCTACTGTCAGATATGTGACCTTATGATGAACGGTCCGGATTTACTATGAAATTACAATATACATTTATAAGGCAATTTTTCCTTCGGGGGGCCTCTTTCCCCCAAACCCTATAGGGGGGGTAACCCCCCCCCTTCACTCCCCCGTGTGGAGGAGTGTACATTCTTATAGGGTGTAAAGTCTTCATGGGGTATAAACATGGCTGAAAACAAAGACCTTTGAATCAGGAAGATAATCAGGCTCCACAACCAACACATGTCTCAATAAAAAACAATGGATTTTGGGAGCCAAAATGAACCCAAGTATTCTCAAAAGAATATTTTATCAATGGCTTCTATTGTGGAACTCTTCTTAAAGGGTTCCAAAGGTACTATCTTGAGATAACCAATCAACAAGTACAAAAAATCAATAGTTACCATGTTTGGTTGAGTGTATACCTAACATAAAATCCATAGAGATTGACTATCGAGGCTTATCTAGAGTGGGCATAGGAATGTCCTCGCTTCTTTATTTTCAATTTAGAGATGGCACAAGCAATGCATGATCTAAAATATTTGTTACACCCTATAGGAGATCTAGCCATTAGAATTAATTTTACAACACTACCATTGTCTTCTCCATGATGAAGTGCCTTACCACCCAACTATAGTGCACCTACCAAATTATCTTCTCGTGCTCTCCTAAAGGAACATAGAGAAACAATAAATAAAAAATCATTTTCATGAAACAATGGTGAAAAACATTGTACAAAAATAATGACTAGAATGGTGGTATGTTCATTTGCAAAATGTGTGTGTGTGTGTACTACACTTATTAGAAAAAATATCGTAATAAGAAGCCAAAACTACATTTTCTAATTATGCCCAAAACCCTAAGCCGAGTTTCATTTTTTTGCAAATGAGTGTAGAAAACACATCCCTTCTAAGAGATAACTACCACCATTCAGGTTGTTGTATTTGAACAATGTTTTTCACCATTGTTTCATTAATAGAAATTAGTTTTCAGTATATCTATATTTTTCTTTTCTATGTTGATGTTATCTTTCATTTTTTTCTCAATATAATTCAGATCATTTCCTTTTCATCTCTTCATGAGTATTTTCTTTTAGCCAAGTCTTGGAGTTTGTGTCTACTTTATCCTTGTTATGGGATTACAACTAGCTTATTTTGGTAGTTATATTTGTATTTGTTTGAAGCATGGATTGGTTAGTTTCCTCCATTTCTTGAGACTAATAATTTATTATCCTGAACTCTTTCTCCTTCCTTATCTTTTGGAATGCTTACACAGGGATAAAAGGGACAATTTTGAGGAATTTATTTAAATAGTGTCAAATTGTTGAATAATTTAGAATCCTCTTTCCCAACACTTTCACAATGTTACTATCAACAAAAAACAACAAGAAAACATTAACAATATAAAAAAGAGTAGGGTTGGTCTTGAGGATACGTCCAACTTAGCTTTCAATCCACTTTTGTATTCAACTCCACCAACGACAATGGATTCCTCCATATATGAATGTGTGAGAAAGACTCCAACGCATGTTTGAAATCATCCTCATGCAAATTTTGGCTAAAGGAATCTTCATCCAATGAAATTACACAACTCTCTGACTCTTTCTTTCTTTCCATAATCATTGGGTAGCCTTGTTTCTCATTACTCACAATTGTCCTAATTTAACCATCCCTAAAACAATATAGGTTGTAGTCCCCCACAAGTTCTTCCTTCCATACCAAAACATCATTCATGCATGCATTCCACCATGCGTCTTTCTTGAAGATCCCTCTCTTAGCGATCTAAACCTAAGAAATATTATCTAGCCCCACCTCATATATATTCACCACCCAACCTGTTGAAACAAATTTTATCTTTCTTCTCTAAATCCAAATCTCCTTTTTTCTCTAGTTACGGAGCCACCCTTAGTTCTAAAAAGGGGGTCAAAAGGTCTTTCAAGATTTTCGGGTTTCAGGATTCGACTATTCACAAAGTATGTTTTTCAATAACAACCCCAAAGTCCCGATACTAAAGTCTCGAAAGAGTGTTTGCTTAAAAGGAGTCGAACATATTTTAAAGTAATAATTAAAAACATTAGCGACCTTCTAAGCCTTTCACATGTTCTTTTTCGGCCATCTCAACTTAAGAAGCATTTCAAATGTCCCGACGTGCTTTTCACAAAATACCTTTTAATCATGATTAATTAAGGTTTAAAACATACTTAACAGATCGTTAATTAGTCGCAATTTGGGAAATCAAAGAGTCGACCTTGAGTCTCCTTAAACCCCGATTCCCGAAGTCGCGAAGTTCTTAAAAGCTAATGCTATGTTTATTAAGAAGTAAGAAGGTTTAATGATAATAAATCCCATCGTGATTTCATGATTCGAGATTTCTTGTGTTAAAGAGTCGTCGGAGTCCCGATACTCCAGTCCACAAAAAGTAAAGACTAACCCCTGATCACGATTAATTAAAGGGTTAAAACAAGTGATTAACGCCTAAATAAATCTCATCGCAGCTTCGCGATTTAGGATTTACTTGTGTCATGCCTTTTGGGGACACGATACTTGAAACTCCGAAACACGAAGTCCCGAAAAAATTAAGCGCCTAAATGTAATTAACTTAATTTTAAAACAAGCATTAAGGGTCTTAAGTAACTTTTTGTGTTTCGTGTTTCAAAGTTTTCAATGACATGCCTTTCGAAATCCATGTTTTGAATCGTCGATATGTGGCAGTATCTATAACGGATTATTTTGACATAAAGTGTGTATCTCCAAGCATACCATCCCCATTAAAGCATTTAATTTTTATCACCTGTATTGGTACACTAAATTTAAGACAGGTTAAAGGTTAATAAAGGTTTGTTATTTTGAATTTCATTCTTACTTTCATACTAGGAGCGAGTTACACTCAGAAGAACTCATGCATTTCTTCTCTGCAACAGGTTTTCATTTTAGCACAAACGACATGGCATCCAGAAAAGCGCTTAAGAAGAGTGAGGAGGCAAGTGAAATCTTGAATCCAGATGGAGATGTTATATACGACACTATGCCACATGCTGTGGATTCAGTCAAATCCTGGAGGCAGATTTTTGAAACTTTAGACTATGAGATTAGGAATTGCCCCAACGATTTCAGGAATGAAAGGACTGAAAATAAACTCAGAGACATAGCTGAGTCTAAGCTTCACAAAATAGCCACACGACCGAGACTCATGCCATACAATGACATGATAAGCTAGGATTTATAGAAAACTGACATTAAGACAAAGAGCATTCTAAATAGTCAGCAGGTCGTCGTCGGCTCATTCAAACTCGAGCACATCCAAGTAATGTATAAATTTCCCCCTACTTCTAAATACATTTATAATGTTGAATTCGTAGCGGAATTTCAAAGAAAGGAGGGTACAGAATTCGATCAAACATATCCAGGTATAATCAAAGAATGGTGGGGAATTACAACAAGATTTAAAGCTGATACCCATGGAAGTTATGCCACAGCCCTGTTAAACAAATACATGGTTTATATAGTTTTGATACTATGTAGAATTTTTGGGAAGAAAAACCCTACCCATTTCCCTTCAGAGTGGGTGCCACTTATACACGAAGTAGCCGAGGGTTACATTTTCAACTGAGGTAAAATGTTATCAGATAATATAACTAAGGATATTGCAGAGTACCAAATGGAAAAATCAAAGGGTCAACCTGCATCTTTTTATATGTCTGCATATATTATGGATTATATCTGTTACATGACTCCTTTCCCCTTGATGAATTGGAGCTGGAACCCAGCTTGCATGGAGCCCATTCATGTTTATCATTCTAAAATATGGGAGGAGAATGTAAAGACTTTTTTTACAAAATCTGTCACTACGTGGTGATACCTTTGCACCAAATTTTGTATGGTTATGCACCCCCTCATATTTCAGAGTCAATTGTGGGAAACCTTAAGGAAATTGCAGATTGGTTTATTGAAGAGGTTTTCTCCTATGTCAGGGTTTTTCAGGTGCTCGATTCCTCCTCACGTGCTTCTGAAATTCCTTCCCGACGAACTGGTGTGTAGGGAGGTGGCCTACCAAATAATAGCAAGTGGCATCGACATAGAATTGAAAGCATCCCAGAAGAAGTTCTAGCCACTTTTTCCTGTATAGATTGGGAAGTGTTCACTGCTTAACTTTGGTCACTCCAAGGTTGAAGCTATGACACTGGAAGACATCAAATTGGTAGATCTTGAACTCGGAAAACATGACCCTTATCAAATTGTAGGAAATCATCTTACTCATTGCAATATGAAGATATATGAACATGAATCTTCTCCCTGCGACGACATGTTCAAGGGAGCCAGAACCTATGAGGAAATATTAGACAGAGTCTAGGCATTATCACCCGACCTACAGACCATCTTTCTGAATTTCCAGAAGCACAAGAGAAGTGGTTTTCCAAAGATACTACAGGGAGAATCAACAACCCCTCCTCCAGCTCAAGGAATTATTCCCCCAGGTTTCGGATCAAAGGCTCATGATAAAGAGACTGCAGAAGAAAATCCAAAGAAGACTGAAGCATCTTCACAAAAAGCAAAAGCTTCACAATAAAAGAATCCACGGTCTGAAACAAATTCTAAATCCGAGACTCCTTCAAAGTCAAGTCAAACGATTCCACCTTCATTATCAACTATTCCTGTTGATATCCCCAAAACAGCAGGAGAAACTCAATCTTCAGAATTGGGCAGCCCTATTGCATCATTAACTCTTATACAGTCAACCTTTGGGACCCCCCATCTGCAATTCATATATGCAAGTGACCTTACTCCTATCTCTAGAGAAGAGATACCCCCCTCTAACTATTTTTTCATAAGAAGAGGAAGGCAGTATTAAAATAGCAAATGTATATGAGAGAAGACACAATGGTGAAGAAACACAGAGTGCTCGTAGATGGCAAAACCTAGAAGAGGAAGACTTTATGGGAGATTTGGAAACTGCCAATTTATTCTCAATTGACTCTCTGAAAACAAGGTTGAAGCGGAAAAATCAAATGATATCTCAGTTGCAGGACCAAATAAGACACACAGAAAATAATATTCGAGAGGAGGTAAATCAAAGAGTTGAAAATGCCAGGATTGTTGACAAACAGGAAATGCAATTGTTGAAATCTAGTTTAGATGAAGCAAACAAGCAGATGCAAATGAGTCAAGTATAGGTTATTCGGCAGGAGGAATTAGTGAGACAGCTACAGGCTGAGTTGAAGTCTACTGAAGGACAAGTTGTGAATATAAAAGCATTTCAAGCCCAAGCACTAGAGGTGCATGAGAAACTACAAGCGGAACAACAAAACATGCTTTCTAAAATAGAAATCGTTCAAAACTACTTCCTGGAAGTAGGCCACTCACTGGATAGCATGGTTTTAAAAGAAAAAGAGGCTACAGCAACTCGCGCTGCTTTTCAAAAGGCAGTAGCATTTTTGGCTAGAGAGGAAGTACCAGCAATTCCAAAGTTGACTGTAGAAGAACAGATCAGGGGAGACATCATGTCAAAAACATGGGAAAACAATATTGTCGAAAGAAGGAAAATGGCAAGAGAAGTTAGGAAAGAATGTGAAGAAGTGTTTCATCAGCTAGATACAAAAACACTGGGCATTGGAAAAGGTGATTTTACTGGGCTATTAGGATAGATCAATGTTGTAAGGCATCAACTGCATATCAAGGAGAGCTGGAATGAAGCACAGCTCGAGATTTCACAGTTGAAGAAGCTTGACACCACCCAAATGGATAGGTGGCTAATAAAGCCAAACCTACAGTTGCAGTCGACAAAGTTTGACAAGGGAAAGATCGAAGACAGGCTGCCTAAAATTCATAGGAAGTTATATGTGTTTGAATCAAAGGACACGTCAGAACCTTCCAGAATTTTGGTGCAGTTTCTAGACAGGTGCGTCGAGTGTTTGGGACCGAGCGAAGGAGGCATTTCAAAGAAAGGATGAAGTAATGCATGTGTGCTCATTTTTGTCCAACTGGTAGAAAAGAAAAAAGTAACCGAGCAAAACGGTTCAAATTTTGTATTCTGTAACCGTTAGCACCTAGAAGATTAGGATAATACCAACCATTTAGGGTTGATGATTTTCTTTGTATAAATACAATTTTGAAAGAGACATCAAGGGATTTTTCCTTGGCTGATTGTATCAGAGAAATTTTTCTTTTGCCAGAATTAATACATAAGCAAATCGAAGACTCTAGATCTCATCAAGTTTAAGTTATGTGTCCCTCTGTTATTTCATATCAAATATCATCTCTTATACATCTTTGATGAATGCTTAGCTGCAATTTAGTACAACATCTACTGTGGTGATTGATTATTTTGGTCATCTAATCATTTACAGTTTTTCCTCTGTATCGGCTATCAGCAGGGACAAGACCTGTGAATTATTTAGATTTCTATATCTTATGCTTCATTAAAGTTTTTCTTGTCTATTTTCTTCTTATGTCACAAGGTGAGATTCTTCCTTGGTTGATGCCTCACATTGTTCCATAGCTTTATGTTTTCTTCCATTTCATGCTTGATTTTCAATTTAACTTAGATATGGGAAACGGCCTTTGATTTCGTTATACTATTAAATCAAAATTTGGGAATTTTTCTTACATAATCTAAAATAGGAATAGAAACCTAAAAAAGAAACAAGTCTTTACAACTCTTTTTCCTCTATGACAGTACCTGTTACGAGACAACCCAATATCGAACTCGGTCTCACAAACCAGACCAGTATCGCTTTAATTCTTTTTAACACCATCTTAAAAACTGCTACCACTCGGGTTGAACTTGAATGTTCATGGGTAGTCATTGAGCAAGACATTAGCATCCACGAACAATTGGAAGCTAGACAAAGACAACTCAGAAATCAGCCATAGCTCCTTTTCCCTAAGGGTTGTTTTTTCCTTTATATCATACACCCACTTTTTGGATGCCTAGACTTTATCCTTCCAATCCTTAAATATGAACTCTGGAACAACACCACCTAATCAAACTTCCAATTCTTCTGTCCATCCCATCAATACGCACCCCCACGAATGTAACTTAACAAGCATATTGTTAGTTACAAGGGGAAACAAGTCCTCCTCAACGAACAACATTCTTACCACATTAGCAACTCTCAAATGGATATTTCTCTAGGTCCTTTAAAAAAATAGTCTTAAGCCTCTGAAAAATGTTGACAATACTCAATTACCAAGTACAGTATATACCTTACTAAAATATGGGCAACCAAAAAATCAGTCACTCTAAATAACTTATGACACAACCTCCCTAACCTTTGAACATAGGTGAAATTCCAAATGAGTGTCTCAAACAACCTCCACATAACCAAATTTAACCTGTGTTGTTGTTTAAACCATTCATGTAAAAATTCTAAAAACTTCCCCAAAATTAACTTATGCTCTTTAGTGTGAAAATACCAGTATTTATAGGGTTTAGGTCCATATTCAAAGCCAAGACCTCTTATTCAGAAAAAGCATCTTCTTAGCCACATAACCAATAATATATCCCTTTCTTTAGTTGGTTTCCACAACATACTTCTCCTCATCAAAATTTACTAATTGTTAGCTCTAAGTTTGTAACCCATTTTCCCAGGGGTCCAATAATGTTGTAAATCCATGTTATGTATTGAATTTTGGCATTTTCAAAGCCTATGGAAGATGGAGAGTATTATCTTAAGTATTCATTCCTTTAGTGGAAAATAAGTAAAGAACAAAAAAAAACTTAATCTGTATTCATCCAGATCTCATAGTCCCATATGCATAGCTAACATAATTAAAATGCATAGCTAACATAATTAAAGAAACAAGCATCATTCATACATAATTATAAGGAGGAGAGAAAATAGTAAAAGGAAAACCATAGGATACCACCACCTTATTCATTAAAGTGGCCACATATGCCCATAGTTCAGTCGCCCTAATTTGTTAACTCAATTCCATCTGAGTCTAGAGACAAATTACCCTAACTATGTTAAAATCTAGCTTTGTTTAATCCTTAATTAAACCCTTCTAAGAAATTTAAATTTGTTAGGAAGGTTACAAAAAAAAAAAAAAAATTAACCATGGGAACAACAACCTACCAAGAGTATATCCAACAACCCGCAAGCCAGATATACCAATAACTTGTGACTCGGCAGGGGCCGAGACGTCCCGGGTCCCACCGAAGTGAACCTCTATCCCAGGGGTCGTCTACCCTTCCAGCCTTGTCACAACGGGCCAATATGAGCATCCCTACCCCCCGTCGGTTTTGAACTTGTGACCTCCCCAGAGATAACACGTGTTCTTAACCATTGGGCCCACTCAGGTGCTCTAGGAAGGTTACAAAAATTTTACAAGACAATTCCAATCAATGTGAATGTCACGCCACACTCTCTAGGGGAATAACCCTAAAGTGCATAACCTTTAAGTGCCCGTGCATGAGGTGCATGATGTCAAGGGACATGTAACTTTAACGTGCTACTCGAACCAACTATTAACATTCAAAATGAATGTTAACTAAAGGCATAGTCTTTGGGGACCAACAACCTCTAATTAGGTATATTTGATCTAGAAAATAATCAAAGACCCACTAATTTCATCATTGGTGGATTTGTGTTAGAGAAGTTGAATTTAGAAAACTTGTTAAGTACCAGTGCATGCATTATAGTGCTAGTTTTAGTACACATTAAAGGAATAATTTGGTTATGTTATGAGATATGCTTATACTAATTTACATGGTTTCAACATTGTGACCCATGCATGTGTTTTATGTTCACAAATCACACATTTTAGTTTAGCATAAATGCATTGTTGATGATGAACAATTCAACGAATCGTTATAATAATTGTCCACCAAACATAATTTCTAGATATTTTTTTTTCACCTCTCATCTTCCCAACTCTTATACACAAATTTACTATAGATATTAACATATAAGATGAGAAATGCTTTGTATATCCTTAGTAGTATTATTTGTATTTCTTAAATTGTAATGAGATTGGGTAATTGATTTAGTTCATTTGGTTGCATTTAGATCGTACTGATAGATGAATTGTAATTGTTAGTTAATATTGACTCTCATGGTGTTCACATCATTCTTGTAAGACTTCTTCATTTAATGAAAATATGGAGTTGATATTATGCACGTTTGGTGTTGTTGATATCATTATTGTGAGATTTTTTGAGACTTTTTTATTTAATGAAAAATCAAAATTCATATTATACACATTTTGTTGTTATTCATATCATTTAATGAAAATTCAAAGTTGGTTTGGTGTTGTTGATATCATTATTGTGATATTTTTTGAGACTTTTTTATTTAATGAAAATTCAAAATTGATATTATACACATTTTGTTGTTATTCATATCATTTAATGAAAATTCAAAGTTGATATTATGCACATTTTGTTGTTATTCATATCATTATTGTAAGACTTCAAGATTATGAGTTGATATTATGCACATTTTGTTGTTTTCTTGTGACAATGTGCATGAGTGGTAAAATAATTCATTTCAAATAATGTTTAATATAGTGATATAGTGACTATGCATGTACAAGTTAATACATTGCAACTTCTGTTGTAGTTGTATTAATTGCACCAAGTATAAATCGATCAAAATTTTTATTAGGTATTAGATTCTATGTACATGCTTTATTTGTTGTATAATCTTATAATTTTGTAATAATGTTTTAGTTTTAAATCTATAAATGGTATCATATATTAATATTTTAAAAGGTCACTTTATGTAATAAAGGTTTTATTTTATTTTATTTTATTTCAATAAATTAGTTTAGTTTAGGTGATTAAGAAGAAGAATTATTATCCTCCTTGTTTGGTTTTAATTCCCACTTGTAACATGTTCATTTTTCATGAACCACCCAATTATTAAATTAAACTCTTTGTAAATCATAAGAAAGATAGTCGAGGATGAGGTATACTTCCATCTCCTCCTAGTTAGAGGAGAGGATAGAAGTTACAAAATAACACCAATTCCAACATACACCTCTCTTCTAACTTCTAAATAAATATAACAAAATGGTACCAATTATATCTTTCTTCTAAATAAATGTATCAAAATCAATTATGTCTTTCTTCTAAATAAATGTATTAAAATTTAATGATACATTAAAAAAATATGAAATTTTGTATAATAATTTTGTTGTTGTTCTTTCTTCCACCTCCTCCTCAATTATGTCTTTCTTCTAAATAAATGTATTAAAATTTAATGATATATTAAAAAAATATGAAATTTTGTATAATAATTTTGTTGTTGTTCTTTCTTCCACCTCCTCCTAGTTAGGTAGAGGAGAGGATAGAAGTAATGAAATAACACTAATTCCAACATACACCTCTCTTCTAACTTCTAAATAAATATAACGAAATGACACCAATTCCCTCTTTCTAAATAATTGTATCAAAATTTAATGTTACATAAATATTGAAATGTTGTATAATAATTTTGTTGGTGTTCTTATCATTATTGTAAGACTTCATCATTTGATGAAAATTTAGAGTTGACATTATGCACTTTTGTTGTTATTGGTGTCATTATTGTAAGACTCATTCATTTAATGAAAATTCAAAGTTGATATTGTGCACATTTTCTTGTTGTTGATATAATTATTATAAGACTCATTTATTTAATGAAATTCAAAAGTTGATATTATTTTTGTTGTTGCTCATATCATTATTGTAAGACTTTTTCATTTAATAAAGATTTGAGTTGATATTATGCACATTTTTTTGTGAAAATGTGCACAAGTGTTAAAAGAATTCATTTCAAATAATGTTGAATTGTTTTAATATTTGTCTTAGCTTTTTTGTGAAAATGTATACTAGTGTTAAAATAATTCATTTCAAATCATGTTTAATGGTTAAGAACATGTGTTTCCTCCTTAGAGGTCACAAGTTCAAATCCAAAGGGGGGTAAGGTATGTACATCTCCATAGACTTTAGTAGTCAAATCGTTGCATGGAGGAGGTCCCTTGTCCCACAAATAAGGCGGTCTCATGTACCAATTTGGTGGTTGGCTTGGTCATGGGCTTAAAATTAGATTATTATTATTATTAATTGCTTTAATATTTTCCTTAACATAATATAGTGATTGTATATACAAGTTAAACACATTATAACTTTTATTGTGGTTCTATTAATTCTATTAAGTAAAAATAGATATTAATATATTTATTAGGTATTAAATTCCTTAATACCCCTAGGCTGAACCCCATTTGTACATATAAATGTAACTGTAATTTACATATAAGATTGTGAGCTTAAGGAACAAGATCTTTGGTTTGGTTCTACGTGCATTGAGTTAGTGCGCGTGAATCTCACACCAAAGGAGTGTGTGCATTTTAAAATGAATATAGCACGCAGTTTAATGTATTTAGCGTGCACCTATGTAAGTGCACGGGGATGGTGCACTAAAGGAAGAGCCTTCCAGAATGGTGCACATTCCAAGATTCCATGCACAACAGCTTAGTGTGCGATTTTGGAGGCCAAAGATCCTTTTTGTGTGTGTGTGTGTGTGTGTGTGTGTGTGTGTGTGTGTGTGTATATATATATATATATATATATATATATATATATATATATATATATATATATATATATATATATATATATATATATAGATATATATATATATATATATCATGTTGTAATGTGCACCTATGTAAGTGTGCGAGGGTGGTGCACTAAAAGAAGAGTGTGTGCATACCAGAAGTTTTGTGCGCACTGTTTTAGTGCACGATCTTGGTGTTTTTGAGGTTGGTGAGCCTGGATGCAAAAAGACCAGTACCTCTATACTGAGAATGTAAATGTAATCATATGCAAATATAATGAAAACACGTCACAATGGCAGACCAACCATGTAAAAGAGTAGGGGGGGATAACTCCACTAGTTGAGGTTAAGGGACTAAGTTGAGGGGGTTTAAACCCAAAGGAATATTATATTAATATTCCTTAAAAGTATAAAGTATGGATATTATTTTATCCTAAGTCCAAAGGAGGGGGACATGTGGATCGAAGACAGTTCTCAACATGACAAATGTCAAGTTGGGAACATGCATCCAAATAGTTTGGACTTAGTACTTTTTTCAGATCATTCGATCAGGAGAGGAGGGGATGACCATGTTGTTACTAGCATTGGACCATGTTGTTACTATCATGGTACCTTGTTGTTATTGTCATAGATACATGGTACCTATATTATCTTGGGAGAGTTGGACTGAAGAGGTGGGTTGTCAGGCCTGTAGGACATTTTATTCTCTCCAAGTGAGAGAATTGTAGGGAAGTATTTTCTCGAAGTGCCAAACTGTAGCGATAGGGTTCTCAGACTTCCTGTCTAGCCTGTTGCTAAAGCCCTGGAAGGGAAGTAGGCAGTCGAACGACTATTGAGCAGAGAAGGGGTGCATTTTTCAGGGTGGGACGTGCATGTGGAGGATGAGGGACTGTAGGCTATCAGTATGAATTTGTACATGTGACAGAGTTTCTTGTGATTGAGTCACATATGACTGAGTTACATGTGATTGAGTTTCATGTTGATTGAGATACCTTAGCCTGGCTAGGAAACCTTACCTAAGTGGAGTTTAGCCCCAACTCGGGGGTGACCCACTGCTGAGAGTTATGAACAGTGTGGTCTAAGGCTGGGAGGAACGTGGAAGGTCTTCACATAGTGGGTGTCCTTTAATCAAGATAAGTGTCATTCATGTTTTAAATCATGTGTTGCAGTAATAATTATGCATTTTCTTTCATGGGTGTATCTCATTTATGTTACATGTATATTTTTGTTTTGAATATGTATGTAATTGTGCATTGCAGATTATTTATATGTTTTAATTAGTATAGGATCATTTTTGTGGAGTTGTTGGTATTGGAGACATTACAATATGGTATCAGAGCTCAAAAAGTTTTAAGTGGCTAGGTATGTTACAATATGGTATCAGAGCACAGTTTTCAACATTGATCCTGGATGGGCCAAGTTAGCATAATGTTGAAGCGTATTCTCACAGAGAATTGAATTTGGGAGTGGCCAAATTTTCAAGTTACATTGTGCCCATGACGTAAATTGAAGCAATTGAGTGGAATTGGGTAAAATCCCCCATTTTTGTTGTTAAATTCATGGAAAATTTGTGGAAATTTGGTTAAGTGATGAGATATCCTTAATTTTAATCCTTGTTTAAGAAAATTTAGACAGGAATTGGTCGAATTTGAAGTTACAGAGAAGCCACGAGAGATTGAGTGAAATTGTTGGAACAAGATTCTCAATTCGTGAATGAATTGGAAAAATTCACACTAGGAATATCAACCTACAATGCACACAAACATTTGTTGTTGCAGAGGTTGAATTTGGGTATATAGAAGTGAAATTGAACAAATTTCATGGTTGCAGAATGTCCATGGTGGAAATTGGGTGAAAAGCAGACAAAAACCCCAATTTTTGCATCAAAATTATGGAAAAAGCAGTTAAGCATCGAAAATAATTGGGTGTGCTAAGTAGTAGTGATGCGCAGAAAAATAAAGGTGTGTAGGTGTGCGCATTAGAATTGGGTACTACACTGTGTGGAGCCAGTGATATGGAACAATGGTGTTGTGTAGGTGTGTGCACTGAACATTTGACATTGCATGGAAAATAATGGTGCACGCAGTATGCACACTAAATTCTGGCACTATGTCGTGTATAACTGGTGGTGGGCATAGAATATAGGTGTGTGGTAAAGCGCACTATATTTTGGCATCGCATGGTGCATATTTTGTGGTGCACGAATAATAATGTGATGTGCAAGGTGTGCGCTTGGAGTGTGGGCTGAGCGAAGTTCAATTTTTTTTCGGTGTGCGTGCAACATTGGTATGCAGTGTGTGCATGTTGAATATTCACGCTGCACAAAGGAATAATTATTGGTGTGTGGTGTGAACACACTAAACCCTAGCGTTGTGTGGCATTGTGCTTGTACTACATTCATAGTATCAGTGCATGACACAAAAGTTGTGCTCAATAGAGATTGGCACATGACAGAAAATTGTGCACAATAGATATAAATGTGTGGTACATGCGCTACATTTTTAGTGTTGCATGTGTAAAACTGGCGCATGCTAATTATGGGTTATAATTGAGAAGTAGTGAGCGCAAATTCAATTGGGAAGTTAATTTCCCAAGAAATCAGAAGAAATAATTATGATGCTTTATGGAAACAGAATTGTACACAATTTCATGATTTTGTTAAATTGGTTATCCTAACAAATTTTGTTGGTTGCACATATTGCAGATTTAACAACATTTAGATCAGAACAAGATCAATACGAGTTTAGAATCATGGAATATGTGCAGGGAGTTTACAACCATGAAGAAGATATCAGAGGAATGTATGTCCATATGGGTAATGAAGGTACAAATTCAAATGGACATGGAGAAGGTAAGGAATAAATCATGAACTTGGTAGAGACCATAAAAAGTTTTCAAAAGGATGTCCTGAGTTATAAAGCTGATAATGAGAGGCTTATGAAAGCCAAGGAGTAGCAGGAAGACTTCAACATCAAGTTAATGAAGACCTTGGACAGAATAGAGAAGAACATGCATAAGGAGACTGATTCAAACATATCAGGGAGCCATAAGTCTCATGATCATAGGAGAAGAAAAAGAAGTGTTCGCAGGAATCACCAGCACTCTCCAAGGCATTCAACCATGAGAGCACACAGCAGTGCAATTCCATCCCCTATCAAGAAGCATAAGAAGAGGTCTGGGGTGGATGAGCTACAGGGGTAAATGAAAAAAATCAAGCCTCCAACTTTTGATGGTGAACACAAGAAGGATGAGGATGCAAAGACATGGTTGCTAAACATGAGGAATTATTTTCAGTTGCATAATTACTCTTCAAAGGCAGAAGGTAGAATTTCTATTTGTCATCTCAAGGGAAAAGAATCAATGTGGTGGGACCAATTTGTGTAGGTACATCACATTGATGAGAAGAATGTGACTCAGAGGGAATTCAAGAGGTATTTTAAAAGGAAATACTTAACTAAGAGATACTATGATAATAAAATGAAGGAATTATTTGAACTCAAGCTTGGGAGTGTGACCATAAATGAGTATGAAAGGAGGTTCTTAGAGATGTTGAAATATGTCTCCTTCATCAAGGATGATCAAGTTAAGATTCAGAGATATTTGAGTGGGATGCCATCATTTATCAGTGACATGATACAATATGATGATACCAAAACATTGGAGGAAGCTATAAGAAGGGTTAAGTGTCTTTATGATCGAAATAAAGGGAAAGAAACTTACCAAAAATCTTGGGAAGACAAGAATAAAATAAATAAGGAACAGAGGAAGAAGGGGACTAAGCCACCATTCTTCAAAAATTACTATAAAAAACAACCAACTTATAAAGAATCCAGAATGACAGAGACATTGGGGAAAAGACCAAGGAAACCACCTATTCAATGTTGGGCTGTAAGGGAGATCATATGTACAGATATTTCCCTCACATAAGTGAAAAAGTGAGGACTTCTCACAATGTACAACAAGTTGAAATAGTGGAGGACATGGGAAGAAATGTACCTAAGATCTATGCATCCCTGGACAACAAGCAAGTTGAGTTTCAATCACATATGATTTAAGTGGAAGGTAAGATCAATAACCATCCCATTGCTATTTTAATTGATTCAGGAGCTAGTCATAGTTATCTACATCCTAAGTTGGTGGAGAGATTTCAATTTCCAAGAAGCAAGCTTAGAAAACCTTGGATGGTGCAGCTAGCTACAGGAGATAAAAGAAAAATTAATGAGATGGTTAAGTCATATCTAATGAACATGAAGGGACTAAGCACCAGGGCAGATCTGAACATCATACCTTTAGGTTCCTGTGACTTCCTAATTGGTAAGGATTGGTTGGACCAACATCATGTTGTCCTAGACTGTTATAATAAGGAATTTACTTGCTTGGATGAGGAAGGAAACTTAAGGACAATACAAGGAATTCCTAGAGTAGTAATTGTCAGAGAAGTTTCAGCCTTGCAATTGAGGAAACGTTACAGAAAATGGTGTCAAATATTTGCAGCACATATGGAAGAGACACATAAAGATAACATATCAAATATTGAAGATTATGCAATCCTAAAAGACTTTGAAGAATTATTTAAAGAAATACCAGGATTTCCACCCAAAAGAGATATTGATTTCTCTATCAATATGATTCCTAGAGTAGTTCTTGTATCCAAGACCCCTTATAGGATGAGTATACCAGAACTAAAGGAATTCCAAATGCAACTGGAAGAGCTTCTGAAGAAGATGTATATATTCCCAAGTGTGTCACCTTGGGGTGCCCCAATATTATTTTTGAAGAAAAAGGATGGAACTTTGAGACTTTGTGCTGGGCTTAACTGTCTTATATCCTTTCTCAGTTTATTGACCCAGGGTTCATGTCTATTCAAGTTTCCAACAAAGCCTCTAAAACTATCGACCCTCATGGTAAACCATAAGGAAAAAAAGCGCACAGAATGCACTGTGAAGTCTCACCGGAGATAGCTTTAATGGGTGGCTGAAATACTCATGTGTTTACAGCCTAGGATTGAGTGCGAGATATGAGAACTAAATATTGAACCGTTATTATAACTTGTAAATGCATTATACCGTCATTTGCGAATACACAGGAAATATAGAAAATCATTCATTAAACATAACAATAACTACTGAAGACAATAAAGATATGCATGCATTCATCACATAACACAGATGTTATCGTGGTTCACCCCCTCCTGGGCTACGTCCACAAAGATGTTGGATTACTGAGAGGGGGGGTGAATCAGTAATACAGAAATTTAATCCTTTTTAACCATATAATCCAAGTGTTATATCAATGAAGCATTATCATCCAATAACTGTAGATTAAATAAGCAATGAATAAATGAACAATCATACACATACACAGTACACCAATGTTTTATGTGGAAACCCAAATCAGGAGAAAACCACGGAATGCTTTTTATTATATGTCTTGAAGAATTACATTCATTGGAAGCACCAACTTCCTTTGTTTTACAGTTGCAACTGGAAGGAAGCTCCAACCCCCTAGTTTCTCAAGCTACAACCTGAAGGAAGCTCCAACTCCCCAATTATCTGGCTACAACCAGAAGGAGGCTACAACCCCCTATGTTCTCCGGCTACAACCGAAAGGTGGCTACAACCACCTGTCCTTTCCCCGTCCAACCTCCCTGAAGTATAAGTAGAATGATGGAACCACTGTCACACTATCACTTTGAGATATACCGTTGTAAACCTGTACCAATAAATCTGAGCCATGCATCAACCATGCATCAACATGTACCTAACAACCTGTAATCAACCTGTACCATAAACAAGTGCATACAACCATGTACCAAGTATGTACCAATCATGTGTGTCAACTACTCATCAATATGTACCAACATCATCAACTATACACCTCATGTATGTGTCAACTCATCACTACTTGTCTCAACCATGTACTAAACATGTACCTCAACCAAAAGCCCTCATAAATTTCATCATCCAAATAATATTTGTAGCTCTTTAATAGACCTGGTGTATATGATCACATTCCTGCAAACCTTCCTTAACTTTAACAACAAGAGACTAGCATTTTCATCAAACTTTTCTTTAGTCTCACATGCCTAGTTTTGGATTAGTCAACAACCATAAATTGAAGTAATCATAACTTTGTACCTGTAATGTATAAAGATATGAAACTAATACACAATGTTATTCATTTTGTTTTATGCAATTCCTCCAAGTGTCACTACTTTGAACCTCTCATAAAAGGAGTTATAGCAAAAATGGCATACCTTGATGAATTATGGCTTATTCTAGAGAGTGACCTTGTAGAGTGTTCCCCGCATGGAATATTTGTTGAAATGATCTAAAACTATTACACAACATACTAAAGACTGTACCCTAACCAAAAAAATTGGTTTCACTAAATTTAGATCTATTATGAAGAAGTTATGATATTTTTACCCGAAACACCTATTGTTTACTAGTTTCAGGACTAGCCACAAACCCTATTTTCCACGGAGTGTAACTTCAAAAATAAAATGTCCCACAAGCTGAATTTTTTATGATAGATACTTGGATATTTTTTCTCAATTGCATAGAAATTTCACAGTCTGAATCATTATAGAAAAAAAGTTATAGCGAAAATGGTGAGATGACCTGTAAATAACATACCTTAGAAAGCACCATCAAAAGAATTTATCCTTCCTTGCATTTCGGCCTTCTTTTCTTCACCTTCCCTCAGAATTTCGGTTTAGATATCCTTGGTTACCTTAGACACCTATAGATATTCAATATTCTCAAGTGTATCTAAAATGAGAGAGCCTTGCCTCTTATTTATACTCTCCAAGTAACTTCCTTAAAAACTTCTTCTAGGTCACTTGGCCCCACTTTCCTTATTTTAGGGTTAACCCACTTCTAATTTCTCCATTAAATTTATTATTGAAATAATTTATTTTGTATTCACTTTGAATTATAATACACTCATTCTTCACTTTATTATTTACCATTTAAAATCTCTTAAACCACTTTGACTACGTTGACCTTTTGGGGCTTCTAGATGACATATGAGGGTCCTCCAACTTCGTAAGGCCATAACTCTCAAACCATGAGGAGTTATGTCATTTTCCACATACCACCAGAAATGGAATGACATGTAATATCCATATAGAATAATATTATCTGAAAATATATCATAACTCATACCATTACCCATCAAACAAACTTGGTTCCATTACCCAAACCTAGGGTCTCCAACTTCTCATGTCCATAACTCTCTAACCGTGAGGGGTTATCTGACATTCCACATACCAAAGGAAATAGAATGAAAAGAAATATCCATCTAGGATAGTTTCACTGACAAATTCACTGTCCTTAGTCTCATCATTCCATAATTAAGCATGGGTTCTCTTACTCCACAAAGCGTCTTCCCATGAGGGCTTTCACCATAAGGGGACCACTTTGGAGTTCATCCATATTTACTTCTTATCAACCATGAAAAAATAATAATGAGTCATATTTACATCAAACAATATTGGGTCCATTACCCAAACCTTTGTGCTACGGGGCTTTCTTCAAGGGTTTACATCAATGACAACCAACCTTAATCAACAAAAGATTTGGATCTCGGCTCTTTTATTATAGTATTTCCACATCTACAACGTCGTGAGCATTACAATTCTTCTAATTTGGGTAAGATATATATGAGGTGGACTATATCGCACCAGGATCCTCAACCTGTGATCTAACCCTCAAGATCTACCCTCCCTAGTCCTCTCTAGCTCAACAGCTTACAAAATTAGGTCATATAGCAGAAATATTACATATCACAACAACTCATAGATAACTAGCTAAACTTGATAATACTTTGAACCCTGCTATGATACCTTGGTATCTATATTTATATGTTTCTGTCTCTTCGGCCATTACAATACGCTGCAAAACCCCTAAACCTAATTTCGTTAGGTCTTCCCTGTATGCGCATGTCATGTTCTTCCTTCCATCTATCGTTTTCCTCATGCATGCTTTATTTCCCAAAATCGCCTTGATTTTCTTCTTTGTTCTACTTCCAACAGGCCCCCAACACTGGCAGGTGGCTCGTCTTGAGCCACCTAACACAAATCTTTGATCTCCCTGGTGACTACCTGGAAATTTTATTTGAGATATGTTGCCTGTGTCTACATCTGTGCAGTCTTATCCTTGAGTGTGTCCACCATGTGGACTACAATTTCATTGCTGATCAATTATGTGCACTCTTCCTGAGTCTATGATATATGTGTTTTGGCTTCCTCTGCCTGTGCCAGGACTTCTTCTACCTGCTATTGAAATGATTCCATTTGATCCTAACGCTCCTTCTTCTGTGTTTGTGCGATGGTGAGTTATGCCTGCAGTTTCTTCATGTCCTGCACCCCTTTGATGTGCTTCGTGATGGACATTGTCTTCTGCCTTTGCTTGAGGTCCTGGATAGTTGTGCTTATCCTTTCTTCTTCCTTGTCCCACTTCTGGATTTTATGATCCTCCTCTAGATTTGTCCAAAGTTGTGTTGCATTTTCGAACAAGTCAATTGTTGTGCTAACCTATCGCTCTATCTCCTGTAGTCGTTCTACTACTTCCTGCTTCCTTTGCTCCTTTACTATTGGTGGAGTAGTGGGTTTGAGATGCTCATGGAGATTCTCGATCTCCTTCTGATATTTATCGATTGCCTGGGCAATTTGATCAATCTTTCCTGCTGCTATAAGTTCATCTGTTTGTGCGGTCTTTGGAATCTTCTTGTATGTTCCAACGACTTTCTGCTCCAATCCCTTCATGTGCTACCTTTCCTCTTGGGTTTCGAGCTTATCCAGCTCACATAATATTTCAAACATGTCTCTCTTCTCCATCGCTTGTTGTAATTTGGCTAAGTTTGTGCGTACTTGAGACTGTACCTCTTGAGTAATGCTCACCTGCAATTTGTGTAGATCCTTGGATGGTATCTGTGGCAATACCAATTGGATTTTTCTTAAGTCCTTCAGGGGTGTCTGCTCCACGATGTCGTCCATGCGTAGCATACTAGGTGTGGTGTGGAATGTTGTGCCCGGCTACGGTATTATATGAAGTGTATCATGCTTGCCTTCTTCTAATATTTACTATGTTTGTGGTGTTGATGGCCATGTTCCCATGCTGCTTGTTGTATGTGCTTCCCCAATTTGTTTGAGGAACTGTTGCATGTCTGATTGGTCTCACTTCTGCTCTAAGTGGTATTTCCATTTCTCCTAGCTCTCCTGCTATACCCTTCATCTCTGTAAATGTTGTGGGAAATAGGTCATTGTACTCATGCAGTAACTATGTTATGCTTTCTACCATTTGTTCATCGCAGTAATCTCCAATGTTGGCCATCTTGGGATGCTCAACTGTCCCAATGTTGACATTATTTACCTTGATCGATGCGGCAATAACTTATTATTCTATAGGTGGTCCCTCCACTCCTCTTTCGCCTTCTGCTTCTTCGATATGAATATCGCGTGGATCATCTTCCTCTAGTGCTTCCTCTTGCATATGGTAACATGACAGCAGTTCTTTGACTATCTGTTTGTTCCACTGTTGTTCTTTTGTGATAATCTCTAATTCTGGTTCTTTGATGAATATCACTCCTCTTATTTGTTTAAGAGTTGTGTCTATGTTGGGGTTCTCATGATCGAATGAGAAAGTGACTGTAAAATTATGTTGCAGTGTGGTCTAGGTCATAGTTCCTTTGCGCAGTTCCTTGTTTGTATACCAGTCCGCTGGTATGCCCTCTAGAGTGTGTATGAATTGATGAGGCCATTCCTCTAGGGGTGTCCTTTTCCATAGCGTTTCGTGCTTCTCCAAGTGTTCCGTTGGTGCTCCTTGTCCATCATACCTATGTTTCTTGTTGTTTTTATGTTCTATGCCGAACCTTATGCACAGTAACTACTTACATTGGTACCAAACTGTGATTGTCTCTTTGTGTGCGCCCCACGATCTTGCAAGTGTGGCCTTGAGTGCTATATCAAGTGCTAACAGTCTTTGATTCTCTACAAATTTTTCTTCATACTGTGCCAAGAATGTTTCCAAATCGTTTATTCCGTGGAAACTGGGTGGTTCCCTTATCTTCGTACCTACCCATGTTACTACACGGTCTATTCATGTGCATCTTCTCATGCAAACTTCGTGTAGCCTTTGTTTCTAGTTCTCTAAACTGTTATCTAAGTCTATTGCACATGAAGTAATGCTCTGCCAACTGAGTACTTTATCTGCAAATGGGTTTACACAATCCCCATCGCACGTAGTTATTCTATAGAACTGGATGATTTATTCTAAGTCTAAGAAGGTAGGTTTTACAAACCTTTCCCCTTCTGATGGGTCTAATGGCACAACGAACCTGTATTCACTTGAATCAAATGTCATTTTCCGTGTCTTTAGATTGATTATGGCATGGTTTTCAAATTCCCAATCCAATCCAATCAACGTTGGGTATGGTGTTGTTTCATCCATTATTTCAATTACCTCAAAATTTGCATTAGTGCGCACCCCATCCAGGTCTATTGTCACTCCTTTCAGTCTACCGATTTGTAGGACTTTGTGTTGGTTTGCCAGTTTCAATTGAATAGGTGAATATCCTAATGTGGTCTCTCCCATGCATTGTCATGTCTTCTTTGGTAATACATTAACTTTGGATCCTAGATCCAGTACGATATCTCCTATGTTGAAATCTTTTATGTTGGTATTCAATATGAACTCCCTACTCGTTCTTCTCCTTATATGTAGGTGATTGCTTGTTTTTGGTTCTAGTTTTCCTTCTGTCTCGATGCTACATTTTTCTAGTATGTTTTGCAATATTTTCACAGATGATGGATCATTTAATACCTTTACACATGATTGAAAAAAGCCTTTGATTTTACTTACTTGTCCCATGGAATGTATCTCATTGGTATGATCCAATAGCAGAGCCATCTCATATTCTGGTGCTTCCATGCTTTGTTGCACAATTGAAGTCGATGCCATGTCTTCCTTCTGAAATTATTTTATGGCTTCCTTAAATATTTCCTTCTTGTTCTGTGCATCGAACAGTTTCTTTGGTTCAACATTCTTCTTCACACATTGGTGTTGTACTAGCTCTTGTTGGACAGCGTCATTTCCTGTTTTAGCTCCTTCGCGGGTGACTATGTTGATGTTTCGTCCTTCATCCCTTTCTTCGGCTAAAATCCACTGAACATTTTGGTTGTTCTGGTTCCTCTTTTCCTGTATCTTTACTAATAGTTTCAGACATTCTTTTGTATCATGGTTTGATGCGCAGCAATACATACAAGTTGCTAGTGGAAGCGGACATTCTCTTGCACAATGTCCTGGTTTTTGACAATTATGACATACCACTGGTCCTCTACCTCATCTGAAACATCCTCTTTCTCATCCTCTACCTCATCTGAAACATCCTCTTTCTCATCCTCCACCTCTAAATCCTGCTCGATCTCCTCTCGACGCATTATACTGAGACACCTGATTATACTATGTGGTATTGTACTGAGGCTATGTTGTGTTGTATTATGGCTGCGCATTATTATATGGTTGTTGCGCGGTATTATACTGTTGTTGTGCAGTGTTGTATGGATCTAAAACTTGATTGAACTATGGTTCGTCTTTCCCAGTCATCATTTCTACCTGCACTCTATATGCATCTAATGTCCTTTCTCGCATCAACTCCATAGTTCTACAATCTTTGTCGTCGTGGCCTACTGACTTGCAAAAGGTGCAATATGAATTATTTGGGGTTGTCTGGTGTTTTTGCATCATCTTGTAGTGATAAGGATCGTGACCCATTTTCTTGCAAATTTCACACCATAATCCTCCTATTGATAATGGATTTGGCATTCTTGTGACCATATATTGCACGAATGTTGAACATTCATTCTTGTGGTGGCCTTACGTCCTGCATGTAGTGCACCAAACAACTTCTTGTTTATCCTTATTCTTATTCTAGTTGAGTTGTAACATTAAATTCTTCAAATCCTCCTTTAGTTCTTCAATAGATGGATCTATCTACTGATACTAGTTTTCTTCCAGTTGCAAGGTTGCCTGTAGAGCCTCTGCCTGCGTCTGGAAAAAAAATTGTCGCAATGGGTATTTTAAGTGTGGGAGCAGTGAATTGACAAACATGTGTCGATGCTACATATCGGTCATGAGATATTTTAACTTTCACTTTAGTCACTTGAATCTCTAGTCAATCTCCCACACAGATTCTCTCAGTTTTTGTCTAATTTCGATCATCTCGTTCATGTACTGATCTTTTGAGCTCAGCTTCTAGAACTCATTGATTAGCAGCTTCTAGATGTCTACAATTGTTCTGGTTGTCCCTGGTGGATTATTTGTAGCTAAACTCATATACCAATCCAATGTGTGATCCCTTAATGTAATCTTGCCAGTTTAGTATCTTCGTTTGTAATCTGTTTTTCTTCCCAAATATTCTCACAAATGAACAAATGTTTTTTTGGGTCCTTCGATGCTTTGCCTTTGAATTCCAGTAACCTAATGGTAGGATCATGTCCTGCAATTATGAATGCTGAAATACTACCTCCGCGTGGTGTAGATACCTGACTAGTGTTGCTTGAACTGGCTCCTCTAGTTGTTGTTCCTTGTGTAGATGTATTTCTTGTTGTCTGACTGCTTCTAAACTTTGGTTGTCTAAATGGTGGTGTTCTCTTTGGTGTATTAGTCACACATGGGTTTATGTGTTCCACGTTGACATTAATATGGATAGGATTGTCGCCTTCTCTTCCCATTCTTGGACCTCTCGTCTTCCTCTCATATGTTGCGCGCAGGATTTCCTCAATATGCTCCATAGCCCAGATATCCTCTACCTATTCTTTTTCACTCGCCAAGCCTTCCCTCGTAGCTACGGCTCTCTTCTTGGTATTCACCTTGTATTGGTAGGGTACTCCACTACACGTCTTTCCAGATGTTTCCATTATCTTCTTGATCTAGCCGTCATCCATCATGATTGGGTCCAAGGGTTCCTCCTTATTGCCCTTATCCTTTCCTCCTTCCATTTCTCCTCTTTCTGTCAGTGCTTCCCCCCTTCCCCCATGCATGCAGGGAAGGTTATTTTTATGACTCCATTGTCAGTACACCTTTTTTATATAGAAGTATTTTAATAGATGTATACAGTGATCGAATGTACCTTCCTTGAGGTTCACGTAGAAAATATTGCTCCGTTGCGTTGTACGACTTTGTTGTGTCTACTACAAACTATGTTATAAAGCCTACCACAATAATGTCAAGCCAAAAATCTATTGTGCGGGTAAATTTGTTGTTCACGTGTTGTAATTGCTCAATCTATATTGGGGTCCACTCTAACTGTCGAATCTGGTTTTTTGCGTGGTTATCCTTCAACCTTAGTATCCACTCCTGCAATAAATGTGGAAAATCACAGAAAAAGACTTCATGTAAATCATTAAACATGTATTTTTCAAGATATTTACTGGATGTTATTATAAAGTTTCGGTTATCTTTCTATGCAAAATCCAATTCTTTGGTTCTCAGCAAACTTTCTATCTCTGCTTTTTTGGGATTCCACGGTCTCAACATCCCCTTCTAGCACCTCATTGCTTGCTGCCCTAGTATTTTCTTTCTCTGCCTCCGACAGACCTTCGACTTATCTCATTTACTAAACCCTCTCATGTTCCCACCAAAGGAAACAAAACCATTTGTTGGGATTAACTGTCTTATATCCTTTCTGAGTTTATTGGCCCAGGGTTCATGTCTATTCAGGTTTCCAACAAAGCCTCTAAAACTATCGACCCTCCTGGTAACCAGAAGGCAACATAGAGCATAGAATGCGTTGTGCAGTCTCACCCGAGATAACTTTAATGGGTGGCTACAATACTCATTTGTTTACAACCTAGGATTGAGTGTGATATATGAGAACTGAATATTGAACCACTATTATAACTTGTAAACACACTATATCGTCATTTGAGAATACACAAGAAATATAGAAACTCGTTCATTGAACATAACAATAACTACTAAAGACAAGAAATATATGCATGCATTCATCACATAACACAGATTTTACCATGGTTCACTCCCTCCTGGCCTACATCCATAAATATTTGTCTCTCGCCTATTTTATTATAGTATTTCTGCATCTACAATGTTGTGTGCATGTTACACATCAAAATTACTCACTTCAATGATGACCTGTTGTCGCCATTATAGGTGTCTCAAGTGTCGCAATTTGGCCACAAATGTCTCAAGTGTCACAAATATCATATTGTCATCTTTCCTATGTTGTATCTCAAATGACATCATAAGAACACTTGAGACATCTGTTGAAGGAAAATCTCCCTGCGGACAGGTAGATATCCTCTTGAGAGCTAGACTCTTAACTCTTAATATAGAAGACGCTTAACGTGGACACTGAATTCCTTTCAGATCTATACAAACTAATGCGCGAGGAGGAAGGAGAAAAGAAGTATCTTTTATCGGCGTTTGTCCCTGCACACTCCGAGTTGAGCTGCAATCTTTCGCTCCTCGATGATCCATGTAGACAAACAATAGTACAACCACTTCCTACTCTATTGATATTAGCTTGAAAATAGATCTATCTATTAGAGACAAGTTCATGTGAGATTAAACACAAACTAGAAAGAAACAGGCCAAGTGTGTCATATTGATGAGAACAATGACAAAAGTAACTTACAACCGTAGATGCGAATGCGACAGCTTCGTCAAGTCCCCTTTGTCTAACCCTTGCTCAAAAGATCCACGACCCGGATGACAGCAGCTTCACTGATTACTCTCCTCCAGTTCACTGTGTGTTTCCTATGAGATCATAGGTTTCATGCTTGCAATTCTTCCCCCTTTCCACCATGATAGAGCCTGTTTATATAGGTTTAGAGAGGCTTAACCTCTTGAGGTATCTTTAGGGTAAGTTGAGGATTTCCCTCCTTAAGCCATGGATCTTCTCCTAAGATCATGGTTGAACCAGGAATTAGAATGCAACTGCCTTCCAAGATTGAAAGATCCTCCCCTTAATCTCCTCAACAGATCAACTGTTGCCCAGAATAGGCAGCGCTCCCTCAAAAATGCCATCAGAGCACTATAGCTCTACCTAGTGGGCTTTAGGGGGGTGCCAGCGCTCTAAAGATCTATAGCGCTCCTTCAGAGGGGTTGTTTGGTGTTATAACGCTCCCTACCACCTTATGGGGGAGTGCCAGCGCTCCTAAGGGTGATATAGGGGAGCGCTCTCTTCTAAAACCTTAGTTTGAAAGCTTCTTTCAGGTGGCAAGAGATACCTGACTTCAGTTAACCATCCCTCTTCCTCCAAATCAAGTGTTTGAGGTATTTTAAGTGTCTTCTTAGTGTCATCATCATGGAAATATGCTTTGATTGACACTTGCGACACTTGTGAGAAACATGCAACATTTGTGACACTTGTGAGCAACATGCGACATTTGCGACACTTATCAAAGAGAGTAATGTTGATGTGTAACAGATTGCCCCCCAAAGTATGAAGTTAGAAGATGAGAACTGATAACTGAAATGCTTTGTAGAATTTCAAGCAAGGGTATAGACGCAGAGAACCTGACAGAAGCTGCACACACACATCCAACAAATATTATGACATGTTTCAGACCCAAGGCAGGCATACCTATGCTTGGGTGATCAAGACTTGCAAGATATGGCCGCCATAAAATACACTGCAGATCCATAATTGTATTGATAAAAAAGTATAGCCACTGAAAATACATTGTGGATCTATAATCTTATGACATGAACTAATCGTAGCCACGAAGAATACACAGTGGATCTACGACATGATAAGACATAGCCATGACCAATACAAAGTGGATCTATGTAACAGTATATGTGTCATTGTTCAAGAGAAACTCCTTCGCAACCTGGGAAAAGTACATATCAAAGTGATCACTCAACCTAGGGTCTTCTTACAGATCTCGATGTAGTACAAATCTAACCATGTGAATAGATGTCCTGATGTCAAACATGGCAGAAACCACTTAATTACCGGTCAATGATGTAAACCGTTAACAAGCACGAGGGAGATCACCATTAATGTCAATGATTCCCAAGGTACTCTAGTATATTCCAGCGAATGTGAATGGATGAGCTGAAGTTGAACATCTGTGGAATCATCCGATCAGAGGTCAATGATGTAAACCCACTGTCGAACGTGAGGAAACCTGCCATTGAGGCATGGAGGTCCCAAAGTATTAATTGGTTTCTAAGTCTAGTTCCTGGATAATGTGTTGAAGTCGACAGGAATAGACTCGTCGAAGGAGGGCCTTAATGTATCCCCCATCAACGACACAAAACAGACATAGGGATGTAATTGGTAGATCAAATGAACATGGACTGACACGGGTATTGAGACAAGATATTTGTGTGATGGCTGACTCTCGAGGCGGATACTTCCCTTGAACACTGAGGCACAACAGCAAAAACATGACATGGACCAAAACTTGATGATGCAGTGGATGTTGTGACTTACATCAAGTGACCCAAAGGAGTGAAAGAAACTCAGAGGATTGGCTCAGTGCAGAGGTTCAGTGGATTAAAATGCGTGCAAAAGACAAAGTGTCGTGTTCAAGGGCGACTCTAAGAGTTACTTGGTAATGTTCTCAAAAACTGCTTGGCTTGCTTCTTTCAAATTTTCCCCCATCCAGATAGACGAGTACCTCTTTTTAATTTAACGAGCTTGAGGAGGGTAACACATGCTCGATATAACTCACCTTCGGTAAGTTCCTCTTCCTTTGTTTAACGAACTGGAAGAAGTAAGGGTTTGATCCCATATGGGCCTGTCGATGTTTTGTTTAGCGAGTCCAAAGACAAAAAACTCGAAGGTTTTTCATGATTATAGAGTCTAGAAAAACACTTAAAAGAGAACTCTCTCAGTTCCTTTTCCGTAAAGTAGTCTGACGAGACCGAAAAAGAGATAAACTATCGCTCAATAGACATTTTCTTCAAATACTTTAAAGAGCGTGAAGAGAACAAGGTCGCTCGGTAATCTTTTCATGTTTAGGGAGTCTGAAAAGAACTTAAAGATGACTCCAGTGTTGTCCTTTTTCGTAATGTTAGTCTCGTGAGGCCGAAAAAGAGATAAATTACCACTCGAAAGACACCCTTTCAAACCGTTTAACGAGTGGGAAAGGAAGCAAGATCACTCGGCAATCTTTTCATGTTTAGAGAGTCTGAAAAGAGCATAAAGGAGACTCCAGGGGGTTCCTTTTTCGTGTATCCATACAGGTCCGAAAAAGAGATAAAAGTCTACCCGGATGCATTCTCATGTATTTACGAGCATGAGAAAGAACAAAGACTAAGCTCGGTATGCCCCCAACTTGAAATCTAGTGGCTTAACTCCAGAATGATCATCAAAGGTTGGAGACATGCCCTCCAAGCTTCGATTCATTCACTGATTCTGAGGTCGTCACCAATTTCTCTCATAAATGAGAAAAAGGAGAAGGGTGGATGAAAAGAAGGTCCAAGAGAGGTGATTGTTTCAATTTTTAATGATCTTGACACAGGAAAAGAACTATACGCAAAGCCTTTGTTTCATTTTTTAACGATCTTGACACAGGAAAAGAAACTATGCTCGTGGCTTCGTCCTGATCATGGCTTCCGAGAGGATAACGCTCTGGAAGGATACCATGTCAAGGGACAAAAATCGGTCATGGCCTCCAAGAGATCTTCGCTGGATGGAAGATAATCACTCGGGAAGGAACACATGTCGAGGGTCGTGACAGGGGTAAGGAGATCAGGCTCCAATAACCCTACCAAAGAGATCACCATGTCAACTACCGGATCCAAAGCATCAGAAGTTGAAATCATGGGAGACAACGCCACATAATTAACATGCGGTGGGGGCGATACTGTCTGCATATAGGAACCACTTAGGGAGGTAACCCAGTCAGGGCCGATGAATGAAAGTTGATCAATAGTCACAATTCTTCCATTGTGAGGGAAATATATCACATGGAAAAGAGTGGATACAATAGCTTTCATGGCATAGACATAATCCCTCCCAAGGAGTAAAGTGAAATCCAAGGGGTCTCGGACTTCCATGACATCGACAAAGACAGTTTTCCCTCCCAAAGTTACAGGAAACTGAGGAAGGATCCCTAAAGGTTGACTAGTTCTTATGTTAAAAGCTAACAAATTCTGTGTAACCAGTACAAGCTACGGACAACCCAAAGCATACCAAGCAACAGAAGACGAAATACTAATGGACGCACCTTCATCTATCAGTGTTTGAGGAATGTACCGACCATGAACCTGTACTGTAATCTGGAAAGGAATGTGAGAGGGAAGACGAGGTCCAATTAGCGCACCCCAATCAAAAAGGATGGCTTCAGTACTTGGAGGGGGTTTCACAAGAGAAGGAGGAATGCCCCCCGGCACGGTAAAGTCTGTATTAACGAGAAAAACATGGGCAGTATCGGATTTACTTTCTAGAAGGAAAGTAGGATCGACCGATGATTGGATCGGATCAACCAATGGTGGACTTGGATAGACCACTTTAGCACTCTTTAGAGGAAGAGTAGGACTGACCGAGGAAGGGACTGGATCGGTCACTTTGACATTCCTCAATGGAGGAATGGGATCGACCGATGGCGAAACTGGATCGACCACTTTGGCACTCTTCAGAGGAAGAGTGGGACTGACCGAGGAAGGGACTGGATCAGTCACTTTGGCACTCATCAAAGTAGGAGTGGGATCGACCGATGACAGAACCGAATCGACCACTTGAGTTTCATTCTCCAAGGGAAGAACGGGGTCGACAGGTGGAAACAGATCGACCGCTTTGGCGTCACTCTCTAACGGGAGAGTGGGATCAACCGAGGATGAAAACAAATCGACCACTTTGGTGTCACTCTTTTGATGAAGAGCGGGGTTGATCGATGACGGAACTGGATCAGCTACTTGGGTTTGTGGTTCAATCGAGGAGGAAACTAGATTGACCACCTGATCAACCAAACTGACCGGGGATGGAACCAGATTGACCAGTCCATCAACCAACGATGGGTTGAAGGAAAGCTTACGATAACCTTTTGGAAGTTGAAGTTTTTCCAAAAGAGAAGAAGCCTCGTCCATACGAGGACAAAGGTGAGAGTAATGATTACCTTTACATAACATGCAAGGGAACTTGATAGTTTTCTTCTTCTTACCAACCTGAACATCACTAGTTGACAGGGTATCATCGACATGAATGACAGAGGCCGATGACATGGAGGACCACATTTATAATACCTGGGTAAGACTGGGGCAATCCCTTAGAAAGTGGTCACCCTTACAAAGGTTCCAAGGGAATTTGGGTTTTGGATTCTTCATTTTAATCTTGTTGACCTCATCAACACTCCCAATACTATTAATAGTAACTGGTTTCTTAGAGCCAACATCTGATGTTGTTGGGGCCTTTGTCCTTTTCAGGTTCTTATTCTTCTTCTCTTTCCTTTTCTTCTTCTTTTGACCAACCTGGCTACTTGATTTAGAGCTTTCACTAGGCGAAGAAGGAGAAATGGAAGGAGACTTGATGGACGAACAAGGAAAAAAGTCGACATGAGGTTGATGTGTGGGTGGTGTATTGACATCCAAAGTATTAGGTGCAACTGAAACATTAGGATGATTCGGGATCACCGAAGTGGGGAACAACCAAACTGGTAATCCAATAGTGATTCTTGGAATACTCGGTGTGGCAACATATGGAGGACCAAAGTTTCCAAATGAAGGAAAGGTATAAGGTTCCCCAAAAGAAGGGGTTCCTCCATTGGTACTCCCAGGATTCGATGCCATTATCACTGACTTGACCTAAGGTCCACTAAGTAAAACAAAAAAAACATGCTATGAATATAAGAAGCAATCAATCAAACAAACCTTCCTACGATGAAACCACTAGTTGGTGATGAAATCCAACGTCGCGAGATCAAAACAGGAAGGGGTGGGGATAGAGCGGGTGGATCAGTTACGTTGGCGACCTGCTTAACAGACTTATGCCTTGGTGAAAGCTTCCACGCAGTAATTGTGGATTTACCCTCCAAGGAGCCCGAGTGAGTTTGACCAACGTCTGTTCCAGGTACAGTGAGAATTCCCTTCACTGTCACCTTGTGTGAGACCCTAAAGATTGTGGCTACTAAGGTCACCAACTCGTAGTCAGCCCCTGGGCGGGTACAGTCGACAGTCCAATCGGAACGTATGGGCAGGATAACAAGTCCGAAATCAACTTGAAAGGCTCCCACACATAATCATGGGTATACCTTCCAGTGACCCCCAATATACGATCCGACCACTACAAACAGTTGAACCACGGAGGGATAATCTCCGTAACTCACCTGAATGCGACCTCGTGCGTAACCCCTGTGTGAGAGGGGGATCCCAGCAAGCCAATACGACAATTGGATTTGACTCTCCCTACCGCAAGATACTAAGTTTGTTTGATATCTTTGGAAAGTTATCCTTTCAACATATTCCAAATCCCTACATCTTAAACTAATGTAGGTTTGCTAACAAAGATGAAAAAAAGTCTGATAAATTTTAGTTAAGCGTTGATTTTAATGGTTGTTGTTTACTCAGAGGGTGTGCAAAAGTGAAACTGATGGAATGATGACTCAATTCCCAAAAATATGCATGAAATATGATAAGCAATCGTTTCTTTTCAAT
>ML804425.1:127243-152788 GCA_009831015.1 Picea engelmannii
TTTAGTTAAGCGTTGATTTTAATGGTTGTTGTTTACTCAGAGGGTGTGCAAAAGTGAAACTGATGGAATGATGACTCAATTCCCAAAAATATGCATGAAATATGATAAGCAATCGTTTCTTTTCAATGAATACCTATTTAAGGAAAAGAGGAAGAGTCGTTTTCACTATCAAACACTTGATAAGGAATGCCTTCAATCAATTTTGTTCTCAATCAGATCCAACATGATGCTACAACATTTCAGAAATGCAAACTAATATGCAAGCTAATCATTAAGATGTACTTTTGTCGTTTTCATGTGAATGATGATCAATTCAATGAAAAACTTGTCCTGCCAACTACCCTTTCAGATCAAAGAGATTCAGACAAGAAAACGCAGATTTCGCACAAACAACACACCCTTTTGCAATCAAACAAGAGAAATAAAATAAAAAACACAAAAGGAAAGAGAAATAAATTGGATCAGATGACCTCAAAGAACCAAATGAGAAGAGTCACAAACTTCTAATGTCCTTCACTAGAGTTCCCTCTCAGTCGGATAGGAGAGGAAGAAAACAGCGGATCGATTTCAAGCTCTCAACAGCAAAAACTCAAAAAGAATGAAGAAGGGAATAAAATCTGAATAATAAGGTGTTTTCTTCTCAGGAGGAAGCATGTCAAAGGTCAAAGGAAGCATCATTGAATCCCAAAGTAGCTCAACAAGTGAAGAAACAGGGTCTGGACCTCCAAAAAATGGAAAATTTTAAGCGATTTTGGGCAAAAAAGGGTTGGCGCTCTGGTATAAAGGCCACCAGAGCGTTATAAATATCTTTCTAACACTTCCATGGAGTGTTGGCACTCTGCTAACATGGGCAAGGGGGAGCCAGGCTCAAAAAACTCACAAAAATGTCCAAAAATTCAAAAATTCAATCAAATTTTGGCAATCAAGATGAGTGTGATGGAGTGAAGAGTCAATCAGAAAATGCAATCAGATATGAAGGGGTGAACAAGGCCTAAGAAAACAAAGGGTGAGACAAGGCCTATGAGGAAAAATCAAAACCAAGAAAGTTCTGATTCTCCCCATTGGAGTCGCCAATTTCTGTTAAAGGAAAATCTCCCTGCGGACAGGTAGATCGCCTCTTGAGAGCTAGACTCTTAACTCTTAAGACAGAAGACGCTTAATGTGGACACTGACTTCCTTTCAGATCTATACAAACTAATGTGCGAGGAAGAAGGAGAAAAGAAGTACCTTTTACCGGCATTTTTCCCTGCACGCTCTGAGTTGAGCTCCAATCTTTCGCTCCTCGATGAGCCCTATAGACAAACAATAGTACAACCACTTCCTACTCTATTGATATTAGCTTGAAAATAGATCTATCTATCAGAGACAAGTTCATGTGAGATTAAACACAAACTAGAAAGAAATAGACCAAGCGTGTCATATTGATGAGAACAATGAAAGAAGTAACTTACAACCGTAGATGCGAATGCGACAGCTTCGTCAAGTCCCCTTTGTCTAACCCTTGCTCAAAAGATCCACGACCCAGGTGACAGCATCTTCACTGATTACTCTCCTCCAGTTCACTGTGTGTTTCCTATGAGATCATAGGTTTCATGCTTGCAATTCTTCCCCCTTTCCACCATGATAGAGCCTGTTTATATAGGTTTAGAGAGGCTTAACCTCTTGAGGTATATTTAGGGTAAGTTGAGGATTTCCCTCCTTAAGCCATGGATCTTCTCCTAAATCATGGCTGAACCAGGAATTAGAATGAAACTGCCTTCCAATATTGAAAGATCCTCCCCTTAATCTCCTCAACAGATCAACTGCTGCCTAGAATAGGCAGCGCTCCCTCAAAAAGGCCATCAGAGCGCTATAGCTCTACCTAGTGGGCTTTAGGGGGGCGACAGTGCTCTAAATATCTATAGCGCTCATTCAGAAGGGTTGTTTGGTGTTATAACGCTCCCTAGCACCTTATAGGGGAGCGCCAACGCTCCTAAGGGTGATATAGGGGAGCGCTCTCTTCTAAAACCTTAGTTTGAAAGCTTCTTTCAGGTGGCAAGAGATACCTGACTTCAGTTAACCATCCCTCTTCCTCCAAATCAAGTGTTTGAGGTATTTTAAGTGTCTACTTTGTGTCATCATCATGGCAGTATGATTTGTTTGACACTTGTGACACTTGTGAGCAACATGCGAAATTTGTGACACTTGTGAGCAACACGCGACATTTGCAACACTTATCAAAGCGAGTAATGTTGATGTGTAACAACATCCTTGGAGACTAGTTAAAATAAGGATATGTCATTTGATGAAGAGTAAAAATATTTTTCCTTGAGAAAGACCACTTGAAAATAATTTTTGAAGGGAAGCGCTCCCCTACCCACTAGCAGGGAGTGCTAGTGCTCCTTGCCTTCCTTTGGGGGAGCATTGCAACGCTTTGTGCACCATTCTGGGGGAGCGTTGTGCTGTTGAAGAAATCAGGGGAAGATCCCCCTTATCTATGAAGTCATTTTGATTTGAATCTGAGGTCAAGGATGGATCTTAGGGAGGATCCACAATTGATGGAGAAATATCCTCAACCTATCCCAAAAATCTCTAAGGTGGTTAGGCCTCTCAAAGCCTATATAAGGAGGCCTCCTCATGGCATAAGGGCGAGAAATTGAGGGAATCAAACTTATGATCTCATAAGGGAGAATTATCAGTGAAAGTATAGTCATTCTGATCATGGAACTTTTGAGCAAGGGTTTGGACAAAGAGAGCTTGGTGAGGCTATTGCATCTGCATCTACAGTTGTAAGCACTTTGCTTTGTTTTCATTAATATATATGTGCTTGGCCTGTTTCCTTCAAGTTTGTGTATGTTTTATCAACTTGTTTCTTTTGATAGATATATTTTAAATCTAATCATGGTAGAATAGGAAGTATGTTTTGTCATTGTTTCTCATTGGATTGCAGGACCTTCTGAAGATCTTGGAGTTCAAGATCAGCGTGGATCGAGCAAGGACAAACATCATTAAAGGTATTTATACTCCTTTATTCTTATTCCTTGACTATTTTAGCTTCATTAGAAGAAATGTCAGTGTCCAACATTCACACCTTTCTGTCTTGGTTATAGGGGTATAGGATCCAAGAGGAAGTTCACCTGTCTACAGGGGGATTTTCCTATAACAGAAATTGGCGAATCCACTGGAAAAAATTTGAGGATTCGTCCATATGGGGGGGAAGGTGAGTTTGATTACTCCCTCTCCCATGAAACCCCCTCCAAGTAATGAGGCCATACTTTTTTATTAGGGTGTGCTAACTGGACCTCGTCCTCCCTCTCACATTCCTTTCAATATTATAGTACAGGTTTGTGGTCGGGACGTTCCTCATGCGCTGATAGATGAAGATTCATCCGTTAGTATTTTGTCCTCTATTTCTTGGAAAGCTTTGGGTTATCCTCATCTTGTGTCAGTTACCCAGACTCTGTTCTCTTTTAACAGAAGAACGAGTCCCCCTTTAGGAGTCCTTCCTCAGTTTCATGTAACTTTGGGAGGGAAAACAGTCTTTATTGATGTTATGGTAGTCCAGGACCCCTTGGATTTGGATTTACTCCTTGGGTGAGATTATGTCTATGCCATGAAAGCTATTGTGTACACTCTTTTTTGTGTAATATTTTTCCCTCACGATGGAAGAATTGTGGCTATTGATCAACTTTCATGCGTTGGTCCTGACTTGATTACCAACCCAATGACCTCCCTAAACGGTTCTTAAATGCAGATGGAATAGCCCCCGCCACAGGTCAATTATGTGGTGTTATCTCCCATGGCTTTTGCTACCAATGAGGATAACTTAGATCTAGCATTTGACATGGTCATCTCTTCGGTAGGTTCTTTAGAGCATGAACTCCTTACCCCTGATGCGACCCGCGACATGTGTTCCTTCCAGAGCATTTTTCTTCCATCCAGTGAAGATGTCTTGGAATCCATGACTAAGTTTTGTCCCTTGAAATGGTGTCCTTCCAGAGCGTTATCTTCTTCGAATCCATGATCAAGAAGATTCCACGAGCATATTTTTGCTTCTCCGTGGAAAGCTCATTAAAAAATGAAATAGAGGCCTTGAGCATGGTTTTTCTTCTTTGTAGAAAGATCTTTAAAAAATGAAACAGAGGTCCTGAGCATAGTTCTTTTCCTATGTCAATCTCATTAAAAAATGAAACAGTCACCTCTCCTAAGAAGTCAAGTCTTTCGTTAGGTCTCGTATTCGAACCTTCATTTCATCCACCCTTATCCTTTTTCTCCATATAGTACAAAAATTGGTGACAACCTCAAAGTCGGTGAATGAATTGAAGCTTGGGGGGGCATGTCTCTAGCCTTTTATTATCATTCTGGAGTTAATCTCCTAGATTTTCAAGCTAGGGGTAGAGTACCAACCATCCATGGGTATCCCAACCTTTGGAATTTACAGTGGGAATTTACAAGCATAGTTTAATTATGTTTCAAGCTTGTGTAAAAATGAAACGAATTCCGAGCTTAGTTTTTTTATTTCTCACGCTCGAAAAAACATGAGAATGTAACTGAATAGACTTTTATCACTTTTTCATACTCATAAAGGTTATACAAAAAAGGAACCCCCGGGAGTCTCCTTTAAGCTATTTTCAGAATATTTAAACATGAAAAGATTGTTGAGTGATCTTGCTTCCTTTCCCACTCGTTAAAAGGTTTGAAAGGGCATCTTTCGAGTGATAATTTATCTCTTTTTCGACCTCACGAGAATAACATTGCAAAAAAGGACAACCCTAGAGTCGTCTTTAAGTTCTTTTCAGACTCTCTAAACATGAAAAATCATCGAGTTTACCTTCTCTGGACTCGTTAAAAAATCATACATTGAAGGGCCCATATGGGATCGAACCCTTACTTCTTCCAACTCGTTAAACAAAGGAAGAGGGACTTACCGAAGGTGGGTTATATCGAGCATGTGTTATCCTCCTTGAGCTCGTTAAATCAAAAAGAGGTACTTGTCTATCTGGATGGGGGAAAAAGTTTGAAGGAAGCAAGCCAAGCTTTTGAAAACATCAAAGGTCACTCTTATGGTCTCCCTTGAACACGACACATTGTCTTTGCATACATTTTTCATCTGTTGAACTGTTGCATCGAACCAATCCTCTAGGTTTCTTTACTCCTTTGGGTCACTTGACGAAATTCACAGTATCCACTGCATCATCATGTTTTGGTCCATGTCATGTTTTTGTTGTTGTGCCTTAGTGTTCAAGGGAAGTAACTGCCTCGAGAGTCAACCATCACAAATTTATTGTTTCAACACCTGTGTCATTTTGTTCTCATCTGATTCACCACCTTATATCTCCATGTCAGTTTTGTTTCGTTGATGGGGGATACATCAAGGCCCTCCTTCGACGAGTCTATTCCTGTCAACTTCAACACATTACCCAGGAACTAGACTTAGAAACCATTTAGTACATTGGGACCTACATGCCTGAATGGCAGGCCTCCTTGCTTCCAACAGTAGGTTTACATCATTGATATCTAATCAGATGATTCCACGAATTTTCGACTTCATCTCATTTATTCAGATTCACTAGAATGTACTGGGGTACCTTGGGAATCATTGACATCAATGGTGATTTCCCTCGCACTTGTTAACAGTTTACCTCATTGACCAGTAATCAAGTGGTTTCTACCATGTTCAACGTCAAGACATATATTCACATGGTTATATTCATACTGTATCGATATTGGTAAGAATACCCTAGGTTGAGTGATCACTCTGATATATACTTTTCCGAGGTTGCGATGGAGTTTCTTTTGAGAATATTGACACATATACTGTCACATAGATCCACTTTGTATTGGTCTGTGTCTATGTCTTGTTGTCTCATAGATCTACTGTGTATTTTTCATGGCTATGATCAATTCATGTCATGGAAGTATAGATCCACATTGTATCTATGGTGGCAATACCTTTTTATCAATAGAATTATGGATAGGCAGTGTATCTTATGGAGACCATACCTTAGAAGTCTTTATCACTCAAGAAAAGGTATGCCTACCTTGGGTTTGAAACATATCATAACATTTGTTTGATGGTTGTATGTAGCTTCGACCAGGTTCTCTACGTCCGTACCCTTGCTCGAAAAATTCTACAAAGTACTTCAGTCATCAGTTTCCGTCTTCTAACTTCGCACTTTGGGGAAAATCTATTACACATCAAAATTACTCACTTCAATGATGACCTGCTATCACCATTATAGGTGTCACAAGTGTCACACTTTGGCCACAAATGTCTCAAGTGTTGCAAGTATCATACTGTCATCTTTCCTATGTTGTATCTAGAACAAAATCACAAGAACACTTGAGACATCCTCAAAGACTGGTTAACATAAGGATATGTCATTTGACGAAGAGTACAAAGATTGTTCCTTGAGAAAGACCACATGAAAATCATTTTTGAAGGGCAGCGCTCCCCTACCCACTAGCAAGGAGCACTAGCGCTCCTTGCCTTCCTTTGGGGGAGTGTTGCAATGCTCTGCGCACCATTCTGGGGGAGCATTGTTTTGTTGAGGAAATCAGGGGAAGATCCCCCTTATCTCTGAAGTCAATTTGATTTGAATTTGAGTTCAAGGGTGGATCTTAGGGAGGATCCACAACTGATGGAGAAATATCCTCAACCTATCCCAAGAATCTCTAAGGTGGTTAGGCCTCTCAAAGCCTATATAAGGAGGCCTCCTCATAGTATAAGGGAGAGACATTGAAGGCATCAAACTTATGATCTCATAAGGGACAATTATCAGTGAAAGTATAGTCATTATGATCATGGAACTTTTGAGCAAGAGTTTGGACAAAGAGAGCTTGGTGAGGTTGTTGCATCTGCATCTATAGTTGTAAGCACTTTGCTTTGTTTTCATTAATGTATATATGTGCTTGGCATGTTTCCTTCAAGTTTTTGAATGTTTCATAAACTTGTTTCTTTTGATAGATATATTTTGAAGCTAATCATGGTAGAATAGGAAGTATGTTTTTTCATTGTTGCTCATTGGATTGCAAGACCTTCTGAAGAGCTTGGAGATCAAGATCAGTTTGGATCGAGAAAGGACAAATGTCATTAAAGGTATTTATACTCCTTTATTCTTCTTTCTTGACTATTTTATCTTCATTAGAAGGAATCTCAGTGTCCAACATTAGCACCTTTCTGTCTTGGTTATAGGGGTCTAGGATCCAAGAGGAAGTTCACATGTCTACAAGGGGATTTTCCTGTAACAGCTCGTTACAAATATTCTCATTTGGGTAAGATCTATATGAGGCAGACTAGATCGCACCAGGATCCTCAGCCTACGATCTAACCCTCAATATATACCCTCTCCGGTCCTCTCTAGTTCAACAACTTACAGAATTAGGTCATACAGCAGAAATATTACATATCACAACAACTCATAGATAATTAGCTAAAATCGATAATACTCTGAACCCCGCTATGATACCTCAGTATCTATATTTATATGTTTATGGATCTTCATCCATTACAATACGCTGCAAAAAAACTAACCCTAACGTCGTTAGGTCTTCCCTGCATGCACGTCTGTTGTTCTTCCTTCCAGCCATCACTTTCCCTGCGCATGCTTTCTTTCCCAAAATCGCCTTGTTTTTCCGCTTTGGTATGCTTCCAACACTTTGCATTGACTTTAGGCAATTGAAAAAGGTAACTATGAAGAACAAGTTTTCTTTGCCAAGGATAGATGACCTCTTTGATCAACTGAAAGATGCAAAAACATTCTTGAATATTGATCTCAGGTCGGGCTTGTTATCACACTAAGTTGCCTTGGGTCTTTAGCCTTTAGTTTTTCTTTTTCTAAGCCTTTAGATTTTTAGTTTTGATTTATTTTCTTAAAGTGTGATCTACTTAGGTTACCTTGAATAAATTAAGTCTTAAGTGATGACTCAATTTTGACCCTCATATAGATTTTTGGCCTAGGTTCATTTTTCTTGACTTATGTTTTGACCCACTTCATGACTTGACACTAAGCCTGACGCATCCCATGACTCACTTGACTTGACATGTCACTCTCCTCACTCATACATTTGTATCCTTTCCATGTTGTCCCTTTGTCCTCTTATAATGGTCAAATCAAGTTTTTCAAGAAAGGAGCACTGCCAACTCACTAGGAGTTTTCGTAGCGCACTCCCTATCCTTCATCTTTTTCCATGATTCGTTATCATAGTCCTGATGTCATGCCTGCCTTGTTTTTAGCACCTTGGTTAGTTAAATATTCCTTCGAGGATTTTAACTTTATGAGCTTGCTAACGGTTTTCAAAGTTTTGAATGTTCAAAACTCAGCGTTGCATAAACTACCAGTTCGGACCAGTTGGCAGTGGCGCTACAAGATCGATTGCTGAGGTGGATTTGGATGTCGAGATGATCATGATACTCTCCTAAACATTTTCATAACTCCATGCTATCATCAATTTTCCAGTTATCCCATGGTTTCACTCCTCTGCATATCAATTTTGGGTTGTAATTATCGCTTGGAGTTTTTGTAGCGATTGTGTCTACAAAATTTGGAAGAGGACCCTTCCCTCATTCTTTCTATCAATTTTTATTTCACATAAAACTGCAGTCACCATCACCTGGATTTCAGTCATGAGACATCCATTTATCTTGCTCTCGAGTTTTTAGTTCCCAAGCAAACTTTACCTCTTATATGCACGTTGTGCTACCTAAAATAGTTGTTGAAACGACATTGCCTTTTCCCCTGCTTCCTCTACCATTTGAATTGGAGTGTTTTCAACCCAGTTTTCAAATACTATTGCAGTAATCTCCTTCTTCACCTTATTATTCCTCAGTTTAAGATTTGTGAACAGTCAAAGGGAGAGAAATGTGTATCCATTGTTTCCAAAGCCAGCAAGCAGTTTGAGTTAGGGGAGGTTCCTGGAAAAGAGCAGCCATTATTCACTATCAAATTCTTATTGAAGTCTAACTCTTTTTTTTTCTTGGCTAGCACTACACCATATCTTTTAAACCTTTCATCCTAAACTATGGAGACACCTCAGAAGAATAAATCGCACAAGGGAGGTATTGTGGTTAGAACTGAGCCTACATATATGGATTTATTTGAGGCATAGCCCATGGATAGAGAAGTTTTTCAAAGGGTGGGTTGCCTTGCTTTCTGCCAAAACATGCAGAGGGGTCATCCTGAGGTGGAAAGGCAATTTGCCTCACATTTTGATGGCCTGAAGACTAAGGTAGGGGACCTAGATTTTGAGGTCTCTGAGGCCTCTATTTCATCAGCCACAAGGATTCCTATCACAAGAGAGAAATGGTTTGAATCCATGGCTTTGAATGCATCCTTTTCCAAAGACTTCCTTAAGCCAGAGTATCAAACTAAAAGCATGTCCAAAGGGGTACCAAGAATTCATCTAGTTGAAAAGTTTGATAATATGTTGAAGATCATCCAAAGATACTTCACATGTGAAGGGAGGTTTAATACACTATACCAGTACCATATAAGGCTTATGTTGCATTTTACTAGCAAAGATGAAATGAACATTCTATTCTATTTGTTGAGAAGCATAGGGAAAATGTCAGATAGAGTTCAATCCAAATCAAAGGCTGTGGATACTAGTATTTTTCATTATGGGTTGATTAGAATGTTAGGTTTTTGAAGAGCTGAGAAAGAGGAACATCTCATGGGAACAATTCATTGCTTCTGCTCACATGAAGTTGGACATAGAATCCACTCCTCAATCAAAGATACCAAGTCCTTTTCCATCCACTAGTACTTCTCCAACAGTAACCAGCAAGAAAAGAAAGAACGAGACCCCTACCCAATACCAAGAGGTCATAAAGGAAGTTGAGGAAACAGAGAAGGAGACCTATCATTCTCCTCAAAGAGACCTTTCACCCCCTCCTACACCAGAATTATAAGAAGTCACTTCCTCTACTAAATTCACAGCCAAGAAAGGAAGGAAATTACACTTCTCTTCATCTCCTTCAACAACCACTACAAAAGTTAGAATACCTTTCACAAGATCATCATCTCTCAAGGAGGTGGTTGAAACAAAATCCCTACCAAAGGTTTCTATTCTGAAGAACAAGAAAGATAAGGGAAAACTCATTGAGAATCTTGTTGAGATGGTAGAAGTAGTCCCTGTGCAGCAGAAAGGCAAAGGCATTGAGAAGCCTGTTAAGATGGAAGAGGTAGTCCCTGTGCAACAGGAAGACGAAGATAAATCCATAAAGAAGCTTGTTGAGACTGTCAACATCACCACTACACCTAGAAATCATACTTTAAAAAGACTGATTAGACAACTCAGGGAAGCTAGGAAGGAGATTGCTCACTTGAAATAAGAAAACCTATCTCATAAGATTGAGATGAAATAGCTCATGGATGGTTACAACCACACTCTTTATTTGGCAAGGTTTGCAGCTAGAATATCCCTTCCTCTCCATAAGCAGCTCAAGAACCTTTATAGGCAAAACAGAGACTTTCAGTCTCAGAACAGAAAACTCAAAGCAGAGTTGCAACAAGTCAAGGATGAGGTGGCTCAGACAAATCTGAATGTGTTGGTTAAGGCTGCCATTGAAAAGGAGAAACCAATAGCCAAGAAAAGTATTCTTCCGGTGAAGAATATTGTTACTACTAAAGGGAAGCATGTTTATGTGCCAAAAGGAAGTACTCCTTCCACAAGAAGGAGTGTCATGTTGATGAAGTGATTGGTGAAAGGTGAGCTCCATTTTTTAGAATGGCCCCTTTTTGCAAGGATAAGAGATTGAAGAAGTATTACTTTTTTCCACTTATACAAGCTTTACAGGCCTCTAATGCATACAACTCAGGGTTTTTGGTGCTTTGCAAAGATTTAACCTCTTCAATAGAAATAACACAGACATTTTGTAGCGCTATGGTGCTACGGAATTGTTTAATTCACATATACTATTAGTCTGCTACATATAGAGCTACCTAATTTCCTAAGATTGGTGTAGTGATGGTGCTGCTAACTTCCCGGGGTGCTACCAAATCTGTTAAGCAGTGAAATGAGGGTGCTACCAAATTCGTTTTGAGTTTGGGTGCTACACATTCAACAGGATCAGTTCAGCATTGGTGCTACCAAATTGCACGCAGGTACATAGGCAGGCGCTATCGAAATTCACACAGAGAGTGAATTACATAGGCTTTGGCACTACCAAAGTTTTAGTAGAGGACTAATTTTGCACAGAGACACACAGGCTTGGCGCTGCCCATTCTGCAAACCTATTTTGGGGGTTGCGCTACGAAATTGTAGAGAATTTTTTGGAGGCGCTACAAAAGCTCACTACCAAATGACACTACCAACAGGTACCAGAAATCAAGGGGTTTGAGTTATCATCATTGTGAGTGGTTGATGATGTGGAGAATGGATGAGATGGTAGTTGGTAGCACGATGACAGTTTACAAACCTCTGCAAGACACTTGGCATGCAAGGAGATGCACATCAAGAAGATCAAGTCAGTTTAAAGTTGGTTGGATCAGTGGCCAACATTTTCCTTCTTTATAGCACACTTGTTAGCTTAGTTGTTAGAGGAAATAACTATTTGGAGAATTTCATGGGAAGAAGGCCAGCTCGCACCTCCAACTGTTGCCTTCCCTTTTGTTATAACTATATATTTCAAATGCTTTAGTGGGTTCAGATGGTTGAGCTAGGCTCCCTTATTTTGTAATATTTTGAAAAAGCATATTCATTATATGGTTATGTACCTGATTTGAGACGTCTTGATTAATATAAGTCATCTTTCTTATTCCATCTTATTTGCCTCTGATTCTGAAGTATTCATGATTGAATGATTCACATGGATTTTTGTAGTTGTATTATGATGAATGTTTGATTATAGTAATGTTATGATGTTCTTCAGTTCCATTTAAATTTGAATTCAAGAAGATCTTGTTTTTTAGTTTTTTCTCCTCAACTTGCTTGAAGACCTGGTGTCCATAGCATACCTCTACATTTTCCTCACTAAAGTCTTCCTTCTATTCAACTTTACTCCCATTTACTGACTGAATTTGATCAAGAATTTAATTGCTTGTGCATGTTAGCCCAGATTTCTGAGTTAGAACATTATTATCTTGAGTCTTATCCATTTGACCTCTTTAAACTCATTTACATTTACATATAACTTGATGGGCACTAGGCTTACCTTCTATGCAATTTGAGGGTGAATCCTAGTGCTAACAGGGCTATCATCAGGTAAGAATTAAAGAACAAGACATTGGCAAGACTCCCTTCAGAACAAGGTATGGTCATTATGAGTTCAAAATGGTGTCATTTGGGTTAAGGAATGCATCAGTTGTCTTCATATGTCTCATGAATGGTATATGCATGATCCAGGTGGATATCGATTTCCACCCACCTTTTCCAACTAGCTCAAAACAATTTTCTGGCAATTTTGGTAATTTACTATTTTTAGCAGTTTTTAACTTCCGGGGCCATTTTGAGGGCCTAAATGAAGGTTTTTTGTGATAGAGATTCTCAATGACAGCCAAAGGTTCTGATTGATCCCCCTAAATGAATCTCCTCGATGATACCTTTCCAACGCGCTATCATGCACCCCAAACAAAGATCGTATGCCAAAGTTACGCCCCCGGGAAGTTGATACACCAAACTACCCAAAACGAGGTCCAAAAAAATTGTTGGCTTTTGATCTTATGGGGTTATGGTTTTGGATTTTCTATATGATAAAAAATGCCTTTGGAGCCTCATTGTAATATCAGCTTCTTGCGAATGCGAGTAGCCATCACATATCTTCTCAGAGATAAGCTGCCACCATTCTAGCGAGTCTTTCACTCTGTATTTTTACAGTCTTTGTACAATTATTTCATTAATAGAAAACGTGTATTATTGTATCTCTATGTTTATGGTTGCATATCAGATACATTTTGTTTATATTATTGGATATCCATGATATCTTTGTGCATTTCTTTATTATATCTCTAATCTCATTTCGTGTCGAAAATAATCTGGATCAGTGGTATCAGAGCAGGCTGCTCTTGATCAGTTTTTAGTGCATGTCCCCGACGAGGTTCGAGTATAGAAATTTGGGTCTCGAGCTCATCTCTCTTGAGGAAAATTTATCTCTCACACCCAAGAAAACCTCAATGGCAGAAGAAAATAAAAACAACAAAGCAGATTATTCTATCAATCTGTTGCTTGAGCAAGCTCTCACGTGACAGAGGGACGAAATGATGGATAATTTTTCCCACATCCTTCAATGCCTACCGATAGCATCAGGCACATATTCATCAAGCGGAAACTTTGGAGGAACCTCACCTTTTAAGGTAAAAGTCAATTTTGATATTCCTATATTTGAAGGTCAGATAGATGCGGATGCCCTAGACAAATGGTTAAATCTGTTAGAAGTTTATTTCTCTATCCACAATTTTTCCGATAGGGAAAATATCATCTTCACGCTCCTTATGCATCTCCCCCATGTCAAACATTGGTGGGAAACTTACTGGGACCAAATTTCCACAGAGGAGTCTAGAATATATGGGGCCGAGTCCACTTGGATTTTTTTGTGGATGTTGTAAAGGAACAATATTACCCTATTGTAAACTACGAGGATCAATACATGCGATGAACCACACTACAGAAAGAGAGGGGCCAAGCAGTTTCAGATTTCACCAATACCTTCCATACCTTGTGCACCAAGCTAGGTATCAAAGACTCTGAACAACATCTAGTTCTGAAATACTCTGGGACTCTACACAGATACATCCAAACATAAATGGATTTTCTGGACATCTCATCTCTCAGTTTTGCTTATCGATATGTTGTTAAAATCGAGCATAAATTTAAGAACCAGAACAAATGGGAGCTTGGATATGCAAATCTGCAAAAACCAAAGTATGATAAAGATGGCCCTAACAAACAGTCTCCCGAAAACTAGTCTAAGCCACAGGAAAAGAAGGGTCATGGGAAGATGAAGAAGGACACCAAAAAATGGTGTGATTTCCACAAAATCCCTTGGCACAACATTGTTGAATGTCGCTCAAAACAGTCATTGGTGGACAAGATCAAAGATAAGGATCTGAACCCTGATTCAGAATTTGATTCTGAAAATACTGGTAAAAGACAGATCATCGATGCAGACCCCACTGCTATTGTCACAACTGCAACAATTCAACCAGAAGAACCAATAGATCCTGAAGAGTGGGAGCACATTTTTCATTCACAGATGTGGGTGAAGGGGACCCCGCTGCATTTTATTGTTGATAGCGGAAGCCAGAAGAACCTCATCCCAGCAGAGGTCGTCAAAAATTTTGGATTGTCGACAACACCACACCCACAGCCATACAACATCGTGTGACTTCACCAGGGATGAGATCTTCATGTCAGCCAACAGTGTCGATTTTGATATGGCATCCAACCCTTAAAGGATGACATATTATGTGATGTTTCCCCACTGGATGTCTGTGATGTTCTCTTGGGCCAACCACATATGTGGAAGCACCATGTTGTTTATGAGTCTCAACCTTGCAGTGTCATTGTTTCTCTAGGGGGTCATCCCTACAGAATACCAGAGGTAGTTTCGACTATTGTTCCACCTAAACATTTCCGCAAGGTAGTATCTCATACTACAAAATTCAGCTTCTTCACAATATGTTCAAAGGAAGGATACTGCAACCACTACAGCCTAGGCCCAAGCACCTTCTATCAAACAGAATTAGGTCGACAATATTGTAGCAAAGTGTAAATATTCCTTATGTACATAGGAATCTCATGTAACCAAACTAGTTAAAAATGTCCAACCCTTCTAGCCACATGTTTGTGACATCCTTCAACAAGCTAAGTAATGCAACATCTTCAATAAAGCAAGCAGCCCATCAAGATGCAGATTCAGCAAACATTTTCCCTTTCCCCGAGACACTCAATGCAATGGAGACCATTGCTTCCTAAGGAGGGAGGATTTATCCAAGTGGATATTAGTGGCCACCCATCTTTTCCAACTGGCTCAAAACAGTATTCTCGCAATTTTGGTAATTTACTATTTTTAGCAGTTTTTAACTTTCGGGGCCATTTTGAGGGCCTAAATGAAGGTTTTCTGGGATCGATCTTCTCAATGATAGTTGAAGGTTAAATTGAGCCCCCTAAATGAATCTCCTCGATGATACCTTTCCAATGAGCTATCGTGCACCCCCAAACGAAGATCGTATGCCAAAGTTACGCCCCCAAGAAGTTGATACACCAAACTACCCAAAACGGGGTCCCCAAAATTGTTGGCTTTTCATCTTCCGAAGTTAGGGTTTTGGATTTTCTTTATGATAAAAAAGGCCTTTGGAGCCTCATTGTAAGATTATCTTCTTGCGAAAGCGAGTAGCCGTCACATCTCTTCTCAGAGATAAGTTGTCACCATTCTAGCGAGTCTTTCACTCTGTATTTTTACAGTCTTTGTACATTTCTTTCATTAATAGAAATTGTGTATTATTGTATCTCTGTGTTTATGGTTGCATCTTAGATACATTTCTGTTATATTATTGGATATTCGTAATATCTCTGTGCATTTCTTTATTATATCTCTGCTCTCATTTTGTGCTGAAAATAATCCGGATCAATGTAGGAATTGTAGAAATTTTAATGACAAAATCAACAAATAAATAATTATATCATACACTTAGCAACCTAGATATAATTGTCTTCTATGAAATTTGAAATGTCTAAACCCACATTCAGAAATTACCATAAGAAGAAATACACATTTCTAAGTAATTATGTAGTGGAATAAACACAATGAGAAGCAACCATTCAACTCAGAAAAACTCATAAATTTAGGCAAATGCCAAGGAAAACCCCAATGTGGGGAAACCCAATGAGAGAGAGAGAGAGATCTATTATTCAGCTTCAGGAAATATACATATCAACAACAACAATGCATATTCCAACTAGATAAATCCACTTGCAACACACTAAAACAGTCCCCACAAATTTTGCCTCAAAATCCTTGCCAAGTTTGTATTGTTGTACGGACCACCCAAAAAATATGCACCTTGAAATCCATGCACACAGTCTATTGTATGGATTGTTCTATACGTCCCAATAGCAACAAGAAAAACCCTCTAAACAGCCTCGAAAAATGTACCCAACTTGACTCGATTTTTGTGCCCTCTTCCCCTTTCTATACGGACTGTATGGATCCGTACAGTAGGGCCTCCAACAGTAAAAAAAATCCTCAATACTCAAACAAAAAAATTTCCTTGGGATTTGTGCCCAATATATCTTAGGAAATGTTCCCTCTTTGCTGCCCTAATTTCTCTTTCTCAAGATTAGTCAAAAGTCTCTCTCAATATCCTTCTCAATGTGTCTTGCACACTACCCAATGCATTCTCTTATAATCTGAAAGTGACCCTTCACCTTCTCCAACCCTAGATCTAATGGCCAAGATCTAATTTTTCCCTTACAATATCAAGGGTCAAGATGCATTCCCTCCAAAATAAATCACTTTAAAATATTAAAGTACATTTTCAATTTATAACATAAGTGCACTTTATGAAATAAAGTCACTTTAATATTCGAAGGTACACTTTATTAAAAAAGTCACTTTAATAAAAGAACCACTTTATCACAACTTTATAAAAACCCATTACAAATTCAAGTGTCTAGTAGTGTAGGTACAAGGTAACTTCTACATACAAGACAATCATGTGGAGTACCTCCTGAGCTAAAAATATAGCACTCCCTCTTAGCAAGGGATGCACTCGTTGCCATAACCATCATTTGGTCCCATCACATTGTGCTCAGTAGAAGCTCCCTCTGAACCTAGAGTCTTCCTTAACACCTGCACAGAACTTGAACTAGAATATCTTCTCCTGACAACTACTTTGAACCCTGAGCTCCTAGGAGAAGCCACTCCACCCTGAGAATTGGTTCGATCACACCAATTGAGCCTCCTACCGGTACTCAGAAAAGACTCCCTCTTTTGTCTCGAAATGCAAGACTGAATCCTTGGGCCCACTGCAGTCTCAGGATCCTCCTGCTCCTCATCCGAAAATGAATCATATCATGATGGTTATCCTCGCAACATGTACAACCTGCCCACCCGATAACCAATCAGTTGTGGTTCCACCGGGTCCTCTCCCTCCCTGTAGATAAATCATGTCCCCTATTGAACAATGTACAATATCCAGCATCCTCCAAGGCTAAGACTGAGAGCAAGTTAACCCTCAACCCTGGAACAAAGAGAACTCCATCAAGCTCCAGGAATCCTCCATACTCGAGTTAGAATATAACCTTTCCAACTCCATGTACATCTCACGCCATACCACCTTCACTCTCCACCAACCGGTCAGGACCTATCTCTATGATAGTAAAGAATGCTCACCAGATTCTTTTCATGTGACAAGAGGCTCCACTGTCAACAATCCATTTGAAATAACCCCCAAATCCTCCACTACCGACACTGGATACTAGAGTAACCAAAGAAAATTCCATGTCATACTTGGAAGAAAATTCCTCCATGGTTGTTGTAGCAGTTGTCTCAAGCCCCTCCTGTTCCTTCCTCTTCTTCTTCTTCTTAGGACACTGAGAAGCAAGGTGCTCCAATGGATTACAAGAGTAACATATGACTTTACTCAAGTCCCTCCTGTAATTTCCTTTCTTATCTCCCTTTGCAGCAAGAGCAACATTCTCCTCAGTTCTGTCTTCATTCTGACCACTGCTATGAGATCCCTCTTGGATCTCCTCCTGAGTGAAATCATCCCACATTTTTCTCCAATCTGGAAGATGCTCACGACCCACCACACACTTAATGAAGACTTTTGATTCCTTGGTGAAGCCTTTCAAGGCTATCCTCACCAACTATGAATCTGATATGACCTTCCCAACTGCAACTAGCTCATCTTTCATTTGAGCTACCTGGGTAAGATAAGAAGACACACTCTCCCCCTTACCCATCTTAGTATCATGCAGCTTATCCTTCAAGGCCATTTTCTAGTTTTCATTCTTCGCCTCAAATAAGTTCTTAAGTGCATCCTGTTGGTCACTATAATTGCTTATTTAACTAAACAATCAAGTGCTACATAAATTGTCAACCCAAGGAAGTCTTTTTATTTCAAAGGTAACCACGCACTATATATGCTCAATCCCAAAAGAAACTTAGAGTTGTAGTAAAAACATATTAATCACACTTTGCCTCAAACAAACTCAAGTTCCAACTTGAATTACAGGAAAGCAATCTACCTATTGTAGAGTTTAATGTTTAAAGAAATAATTGTCCAAAGAATCTTGGATTACATTAAAGAAATAACAAACTGGAAAAGAAATTCTTCAAGACACTGCAAAAGGAAAGACCACTATTTTATAACTAGAGAACAGGACCCTATTCCCAAAGCAGGAAACTGCAGCACCTGTTTCCAATCATCACACTTCATGAACTCATTGCTTAACTGAAACAATTGACACACATTGAAGGTTAACTAACTCTTGACAGAAAACAGGACCATATTTCCTAAGCAGGAAACTTCAGCACCTGTTTTCTGATTAGCACACTTTCGTGAACTCATTAAAATAATTGACATGCATTGAAGGCTAACTATCTCTAACAGAGAACAGGACCCTATTCCCGAAGCAGGAAACTTCAGCACCTGTTTTTTGATTAGCACACTTTCATGAACTCATTAAAATAATTGACATGCACTGAAGGCTAACTATCTCTAACAGAGAACAGAACCCTATTCCAGAAGAAGGAAACTTTAGCACATGTTTTCTGATTAGCACACTTTCATGAACTCATTAAAATAATTGACATGCACTGAAGGCTAACTATCTCTAACAGAGAACAAGACCCTATTCCTGAAGAAGGAACCTTCAGCACCTGTCCCTGTCTATCAAGCTTTCATAAATTCACCAAACAGGGTTGCTAACTAGAATGATTAACAGTTACCCAAGCATGAATCATATGAAAACTATGTAACAATCGGTAAAGAAGAGTTTCAGCAAGACAGAGTTCGGTAAAGTAGTGTTTCAGCAAAACAGAGTTCAATAAAGTAGTGTTTCAGAAAAACAGAATTTAATCAAGGCATAAACAAAAATAACACTAACACTCTACAAAGCTAATGGGTGAATCTTGTGAAGAAGGTGGGCCCTCCCTTCTCACAAGATTCCCTTGAAACGAAAGGAACTAGAGAGGAATGCTCAGAACAATCTTTTATTCATCTGTCAATAGTATCATATTACAATTTGAAGTAAAACACGTCCTTCTCTGTAAAATCCTTTCTTAGTCCAAAAACAGAAGATCCTCTCGAATGGTGATTTCCTCTTATTTAAAGAGGAGGATCCCTTCGATACAATTTAATCAACTAATTACAAGTGTACATCTGAGTCCTATTCTTAGTCAGATCGACTTTCTAAACTGGAATAGGATATCCTAGTCTCCTGCAACAGAATGATATTAAAAGTGCTGAGTGAGGTGTTGTTGTTGCAGCTGGAGTAACAACTTCTTTATTTGTCTCTTGTTACTGTTGTTGCATGTTGTTTCAACATCGCAAATCACGGGTTGTTTCAGCCATGGGATTTGCATTGTGATTGTTTCATCATCATTGACCACGGACTATGTAACATCTTCTTCTGTGTTTCAGCATCGTTGACCACGGACTGTGTAACAGCTTCTTCTGTGTTTCAGTATCGTTGACCGCGGACTGTGTAACAGCTTCTTCTGTATGAGTTGTTGTTTCAGCCATAGGGTTTGCGTGCTTTAACTGTTTCAGCAACAGGTCTCAATGCTAATCTACAGTTTGAACTGTTTCAGCACTTATACATTTCTGATCAATGGTTAAGTATGAGAGTAATGTAAAATTATATGCAAAACAGATTAAACATATAGTAAAGAGAAGAGACGTTGTATACCTTTAGAAAGATAGGGTAAAGTGATAATATGGGTTTAAATCTGAGTGAAACAAGAGTGTAATGGTGGAAAAAAGTGTGGGAAAAATGGTACATTGTATGGTCCTAACATCCCCCCCAACTTAAAATGTTGCATGTCCTCAGGCAACTTCACTCTGAATCAGAATCTAAATACCGACTCTGAGCGTGCAAGTTACTCAAGCAGTAGTTGTGGGAGGTGTTGTCTGTTGGAGCTCTAAACCCTTGAACGCGTTGTAACCTTTGCCAAGCTGTTGTTTCTGTCTTCTTAGGCAACTTATAATGAATTTGATATCTCTGTACTGGCAACCAGAGGATAGGAAAATAAAACAGGTACCCTATCCAGCTTTCAGCACATTGCTGAACACACTTGATGTAGTTAGGTACCCTGGAGATTTCCATCTCAAGATTAGTGGGGCTAAAAGGATTGTGTTCCTGTCTTTTCTCAGTAGATTGCTGCCAAAACATGTTATTTGCCTGTAGGGAAGCAATCTCTGTGGATCTGATGAAGTGTTGACAATCCTGAAGCATTGTTGTATGTAGTTGTTGAATGTGTTCATTCATCCCTGGTTTCTTTAAAAACTGATTATACTCTGTGACAAAGGTGGCAGCATTTTGTGGTTCTGGCCTTATCCAGAGAAGGTGGTTATCCTCGTTATGCTTGGCAGCTAGGAAGTCATCCTATCATATAATCTGATTGTTGAGGAAGGAGGTGAGTGCCCTGATATGGATGTCACCGAAAAGAGGGTTCAGGTTAAGCTGTCGGTTTTCAGGGATGGCCTCATTATGAAAATATGCCTCACAGAGGAGGTGTTGATCCATAGCAGAGGCTTCTGCAAAGGTTTTGACAAAATCTGTTGGATGTAACACTGCATGGGGTATGCCTTCTGTGATTGATTTGATCTGAAACCATGTAAGTCGTTCCATGAGGAACAAGGAGTAATTGCAGGATGGTTTCCTTGCAGCCAATAGCTTTTGTGCCAAGTCAAATATCAGGAGCACTCTGCCTTTTAGCTCTTTGTTCTGTTTCTTAAGGGCACGAGCTTCCTGGCGTGTTTGTTCCAAAGCTTCCCAATTTGAATAGGTATGATTTATCCATATTTGTTTGTGTTCCTGCAAGATTTTGGCCTGTGTAACAACAGACTCTTTTTTCCATTTTTCTATTATTGCCTGCTCATCCCATGGCTGAGTTTGTGTTTCAGCGTTGCAAGTAGTAGGCTGAGGTAGGGTCTGAGTGGCCTATTCCACAAAGGTGTGGTTATTAATCCGGCTGGGAGGGGCAAATTCTTCAATAGGCAATGTTTGTACATCTTTATTAACAAAAGCAGGGGTTTGAGATTTGACATTTGTTGCAGGCCAGGGTTCAGTCTCAATTTTGGAAGGTCCTGCTGGTTCTTGTGTTTCAGTTGTAGCTGGTTCTTGTGTGACAGCTATAGCTGGCTCTTGTGTAATAGCGGGTTCTTCTTCTTTGACTGCAAAAGTTGAAGAAGCAGGGGAAGCTCCTGGCATTCGGATTTGAATTACTTTGTAGCCTGCTTGATAGTAGATGTCCCCACATTGATAGCACATATATTCTCTACACAGATTCTCTATTGTAGTTCCTTATGACATGGTCACTGTGCGAGCTAAGGTGTACAAATTAAGTTCCTTCTCATAGGCTTCATTTGCTGCGGCTAGCTCTTGCTTGTAGGCTTCCAGTTCAGATTTTAGGAACTCATTTTCTTCTAAGACAGAGGCCATTGTTGGTTCTGGTTGAGGAGTGACTGGTTCTTGTGTAGCATTCACAGCCGCACTAGCTGGTTCTTGTGGAGCAGCTACAGGATCGACAGCTGCTTCTTGTGTTTCAGCTTCTTGATGTAAGGAAAGTAATGTTGCAGCACCCTGGACCTCTGATTCCTGTATCTCAATATCAATATCAGCAGTTGGTTCTTGTGTTTCAGCTGTAGCTGGTTCTTGTGTGGCAGCTATGGTTGGTTCTTATGTTTGAGCCACTGAATGAGTAGCTGGTTCTTGTGTTTTAGCTACTGAATGAGTAGCTGGTTCTTGTGTTTCAACTACTGAATGGGTAGCTTGTTCTTGTGGTTTAGCTACTTGATTTGAAACAGATGATGCCGCAACACCCTGGGCATCTCGTTCTTGTGTTTCAGTGCCCGTGGGTGGAATAGGCAACGATTCCGGCATTTGGGAGGTTGGAGGTATACGGGGTATTAGTCAGATGGGTTGGGGGTCTAGGGCAGTGGAAGTAGTGTCTTCCCTTGTTGAGGCCCTGGTTCGTTTTCTTTGTAAAAAGGGCAGAAAGAAAGGAATTTGCTTTCGTTTACGTGGGGGGTTTTCCTTAATGATGGGACAGGGAGAATTGTCTGGCTCAGAATCATCACTAAGAATATGAAGGGCAGGAGTGGATGATTCTGGTAAAGTGTGGGGCAGGCTTGGTATGGTAGGGGGGTTAATTGGACCGATTGGGTCTGTAGGCGGACTGTTAGGTATTTCTGGAGAGTCTGGAGGGTTTTGTGGTTGTTGTTCCTGAAGATTTTCAGGAATTCCAGCGGCTTCTTGGGGATCTATAGGTGGGTTGTTTAGTGGAAGGTTTTGTTGGGCAAAACCCCTTTGGATAAGCAGTTGAACGAGGCGGTGATGGGTGAGTGAAAGGGCGGGATCTTTAGCCTTTTTACAGTAGTGCGACATATTTTTAAGACAACCGAGCAAATAATAAGAAATGTTCACCACTCTATTATGTCGTAAATGAGACAACAGGACAAAATCGTGCTGGTAGACTACCTGGTATCGACCTTCACAGGTAAGTTAATGTTTGACAAATTTTGAAACTTATGGCCATGGAGGCGGCAGCGAGCTGAGTTGGACACCCCGGCCTTTAGGTTCAATTTGTTCCCCTGGAAAGAGGAAATCCTGCTGAGCATTCAGGATGACATGTTTGCGACTGAACAAGCGAAGGCCATTGGTAGGGAGACCCGAAACCTGCTCTATATCCTCTTCTGTAACTAAAATCCGAACCCCTTGAACAATAGAATGATCTTCATGGATATTTTGAGCAAATTGCAGAACTTGTTGTTGATCAAATCCCTAGAGCCTCTGAAAATAACCGAGCCATCCTGCCTGCAAAAAAATTTGATAGGCTTCTAGATACAGTTCTAACAGGGCTGTCATGGTGGGTTCGTACCGTATAACAGAGCCTCCCATAGCTAACAGCTCAATAAAATACACTGTCAAAGAGTCGAGTAACAGCTTCTGTGCAGAGTAAGTTTTTCGAGTGAAGGCATGCAAATAGTGGTGAAACAAGCGAAAGGATGGTAAATAGGAATGGCGGTGGTTAATTCATGTGAAATGATGGTATACAGGTTTGATATTTCCTTCCCCCCCTTTAAGTGTGGCTAATAATGATTTTACACAGGTGGTAATAATGATTTGGAATCTTCTCATTAACTATAGCTTAATTGTATTTACATAGAATTTACATACCTCGCCTTTACCTTTTGATTCATACTTAAACAAAATATAATGCTTGTTCATAATAATTCTGCAGTGGCCGTGGCGGAGACTTTTGATTTGTTAGCTGAATTGTATCAAGGATTTATTGATTGGAAGGACAAAATATAGTATGAGAGCGCGAAGGCTTAATGACAGGGATTGCTGAAAAGTTGGTGCTTCAGCGATAGGAAGAATAGAGAAATGTTTGTTGAAGAGTGATGTCGCAGAATATTGCTGAGGAAGTGGTGTTTCAGCCATAGAAAGAAGGGCGAAACAATTGTTGAACGGTGTTGTTTCGTCAATGGGAAAATGGCGAAAAGTTGCTGACGGTGGTGTTTCAGCAATGGAAGAATGGTGAACGGTTGCTGACAGTGGTGTTTCAGCAATGGAAGAATGGAAAACGGTTGTTGACAGTGGTGTTTCAGCAATGGAAGAATAGCGAACGGTTGCTGACAGTGGTGTTTCAGCAATGGGAAAATGGTGAAAGGTTGTTGAACAGTGGTGTTTCAGCAATGGGGAAAATGATGAAAAGTTGTTGACAGTGGTGTTTCAGCAATGGGAAATTGTTGAACGATGGTGTTTCGGCAATGGGGGAGAATGGTGAAAAGTTGTTGGACAGTGGTGTTTCAGCAATGGGGAATTGTTGAACGATGGTGTTTCAGCGATGGGGGAGAATGGCGAAAATTTGTTGGACAATGGTGTTTCATTAATGGGGGAGTTTTGCTCTTCTTGAAGTAAGATCATCCTTCCTTAGTAGGCCTTTGCTTTGATCGAGAATCTACAAAAATCAATTGTAACATGGTATTTCTTGACAGGGATTATTAGTAAACGAAATCTAATCTAATACTAAAGAAATTGAATTAAAAGAATTAATTGCAATGAGGGGTAGGAGCCCCCTCTAAAAAGAGGTATTGAGCGTCTTCCACACATGTGGATTTGAAATCTTCTTTGGAAATAGGGCACTGGTACAGACGGAGCCGATAACCATTTACAAGTAACGGTGTCTTAGAGTCATCAATTGTGAGAAGCCTTACTGTTCCATTGGGGAAAACAGTGTCTACTTCGTAGGGTCCAAGCCATCTTGTACGTAGTTTCCCTTGAAATTATTTAAACCGAGAGTCGTACAGTAAGGCCCAGTTACCTTTTTGGAATTGCTTATGCTTAATAGTTTTGTCATGCCATTTTGATCTTTGTTGTTGAATCATAGTTGTCTGATGAATGGCATCTAGTCTTTTTTCATCCAATTCATTAAGCTGTTGCAACCTAGTTGTCTGTGTATCGGTCAAATCAAGGTTGACAGCTGAAGCAGTCCTTAAGGTTTTGATTTCAAATTCCACAGGAAAGACAACACTCTTTCCATAAACTAATTCATAGGTAAAGAATCATGTAGTATTTCTCCAGGTAGTTCTGTAGGCCCATAATGCTTCAGGGAGTCTGTGAGACCAGTCCTTTCTGTTTTCCTTCACCGTTTTTGTGAGAATGGATTCTATTACTTTATTTGTGCTTTCCACCTATCCATTGGCTTGGGGGTGGTATGGTGTAGTCATTCTATGTTGAATATGATATTTCTGAAGGGTGGATTTAAAACCATGAGAAGTGAAAGGAGGTCCTCCATCTGTAACTAATTCTCTTGGCACTCCAAATCTGATGAAGATGTCTTCAAATAAGAAATCTATAACTGCTTCTTCGGTCGCTCTATGGAGTGCTTTAGCCTCCACCCATTTGGTCATATAGTCTGTGTAGACCACTATGTAAAATTTTTGATTGGATGGGGGGTTAATGGGTCCTACAAAGTCTAAGTCCCATCTTTCAAATGGTTCAAGTACTATCTAGGGGTTTAATGGCATTTCATATTTATGATTAGGTTGGCCCATTCTTTGGCAGCTATCACAGGCTCGGACATATTTCTTTGCATCTTTAAAAAGTGAGGGCCAATAGTACCCCATCCTGAGAATTTTATGTGTTGTTCTCTTATCAGCAAAATGCCCTCCACAAGGGCCATCATGACAAGATTTTAGTAGATCATAAACCTCATCTTCCCTAATGCACCTTCGGATTTCTTGATCAAGTCCTGTATGGAAAAGACACCCACTTATCCAACTATACCGAGCACTTTGTTGAATGATTCTTCTTTTCTCTCGGTGGGATAGGTGTGGTGGTAACTTCCCTACAACCAAGTAGTTAGCAATGTCTGCATACCAGGGTGAGTGA
>ML804426.1:16701-49223 GCA_009831015.1 Picea engelmannii
TATCATTTTGGAAAGTTCCCTCATAATTTTGGAAGTCAATGATCGGTTGATCATCATTAAGAACCCTGTAGCTTGTGATGTTTTATGGGATGGAACGGCTCAAAATAAATTTGATAGAAAATTTATTAGCTTGTGATGTTTTCAGTGATGGAAGGGTTCAAAATAAATTTGATAGAAAAAATATTAGTAATCGCACTATCTCAAAGACACAAACAAGAAATATCATTAGATAAAGTTCGTTATTTTATATTTCTAATTTACAAAATGGAAATAATCTTGAATGCTTCAAATTTGTCAATTAAATTCCATAACGCTTGCTGGTATTTTTTCAAATGAGGTGAATGACATTGAATCGAGCTTTTGACTTACCTCATTATGATATCAAAATCACATAAGACTTGAATGCATCTGACATCTAAATCCACATCATTTATGAGTCCTTGGGTTAAAATTCCATATTCAACAATATTATTAATACATTCAAACTCTATTTTATAGGAAATTGCCAACTATTTACCCATTGGATGAATCATGATATAACCAACACTTGCTCCTTTGCATATTTTTGAGCCATCAAAATGCAATTTCCAAATACTTATATATAAACTAGTGATGTATAAATTTACTATATGATATGGATTGGATTATTATATTTTTTTTCATCTATATCAATCCTTTCAAAGTGAAACAAATTGGAGGAATTAGCTTGCAGTGCCATTTTAGTGTCAGGTCTCAGTTTGGAAAATTGGGGTCTGAAATCTTCTCGGGCCATTTTGAGGCATAAAACATATTTTTGGGGGGGTTTAAAATTTCCTAGCATAGTTTGGACCTTATGAAACTATTATACACATCGATACATTCCCAACGGTACAAAAATTACATCAATCAGAGCTCATATGCAAAAGTTAGGCCTCTCGCAAGTTGACCTACTGTGTCAACCACCATCGTACAAGAGGATGTCATGTCAGCCCCTGTTACTCATGCATATGGGGCTAGCCACGTATGTAATTTCAAGAAGATTATAGAAGTTTCAAAACCCTATCACAATTGAGGGTTGAGGAAGTTAAAAACCTTTCGTTAGATGGATAGCAGGCTATGTTAAATATCGGGCCACTAAGAGGAAAAGGGGTTCCATTATTTGGTATTGTGTCTTGTTCCATAGCTGAGAAAAACATATGAGACTGGTATTCTGTGAGCATAAAAAGGGAGGATACATTCTATAGTAGCCATACAAGCTATAGGTCAAAGGAAAATCCATAGAGAGTGCCTCTTTCTTTGTACTTACATCATTTCTATACCAGAGAAAAGAGAGCAAAGTTGTCTCACCTTCTATCTAGGTTTTCTCCTGTATTAGGTTTCCCATGTGTATTATTATTCTTATTTTTGGATGGTGTGATTGTATTTTACTGTTCTCTATTTTACGTATTTTATCTATTTCATGCATACGAACAAAATCAATTACTAAATAATCTAGAGATCTAAAGGGAAAATAACCTTAATAATAAACATTTAAGTATTTTATTAGATTGGTTGTGATGAACTGTTCCAGTGGAATATCCATGACAATTTATATATCACTATATTATAGTGAGGCACATCAATATGAGTGCAATGGGGGGCTTCTAACTATTTATTATGTTGGAAATAGTGTTTTCATTGATGTCAAATACAGGGAGAGACCATTAACGACTCTGTGTATTGATGAGTTTATGTGTACACTCACTGATAAGTAGCATGAGTCAAGAATGAAGGCAAGATGATTGTGTACCAAAATGAATTCTAGTTTCATAGGTACAAGGAGGTGAATAATTTTTTGGTTGTATGGTTCCTTGTCAATGAGTGATCACACGTAGTTGAATTTCAAGAGCACAGATAAAGCTCAAGCATGCATTGAAGGTCAAAGAAGCACAATCGTTTTATTCCACATTCATTGGGAAAATCATGTTCAAATACTTTATAAGGTAAATTTGTTGTTATACAAGTTGAATGTGAACATGAGAAGATATGGAACCCTATGTGAGGTGTTTTCTTTTGAGTTATGGGGCCCAACATATCGGAGATCAGAACATTGATGAATAAGTGATGGTTTGAAAATGTGTGGATAAAGTCTTGGGGCCCTGATCATGGATTGATCTCAGTGGGAGGATAACCTTATATATCGAATCGAAGTAAAGGAGTGTAAGCATATTTTTAAAGCCTTGTGGAGTTGGGGTGGAGGGGGGGGGTTGATCATTCGATGACCCAGTGGACCTAGTGGGTCAATCACTCGATGACCCGATGGTTGAAACACAAAGCGTAGAAAAGATTCCATAATGGATTTGAGTGAGAGTGCAATGTTAATGTCCTGGGGGCCCAGTGGATCGATACCATGGTGGTTACTGCCACATCAATGCCATGAAAATAGCCACATCATGTCATCTATCACATGTGGAAGGGATCCATGTGGAGGCCACGTCATCTTCCATGAAAACATGGTGTTCCTATGAATATTTTGAACCTTGTGCATGGTTGAATACTAACCATTCATTTGAGGGATAAATAGATCATATCAAAGGATTGGATCAGACTAAAGTTTATCAATGTAGTGTTGAAGTCCTAGGGGCACGGTGGACTGATGACCTAGTGATCCTAGTGTGTGGTGTCCTAGTATACCATATTGGGGAAAACTATTAAAGGTGCAGTGTTGAATGTCTTGTGGGTTGGTGAGCCAGTGTTATCAGTGGGCTGGTATACCAAATCATGGAAAACAGTTTAAGGAGAAAATTCCAAGTCTTGGGGTCCCAATGGGTCAATGAATTTGTGATCCAAATGGTCTTGGTGGCCCAGTGATCTCAATGGTCTCGGTGGTCCAGTGACCCTAATGGTCTCAGTGATCTGGTTAATGTTTTGGTGCAGAAAAGAATGCCAATAAATGATCGCCATTTGATGAAGGATTCATCCAACAAATGACATTAAATGTTTATTGTTTTATTGTTTCGGAGAAAGGTTAGACTAGATTGGACTCACTTTGGAAGTGTGTGCTTAAAGGAAGGATATGGGTAGCCTGATGGTTTGGTTAATCCGATATGCAGTGAACATGAAAAAACAAATTGACAAGCATGATCTACTCCCCAACTCACCAGACAATTGTTGAGCATTAAGATTTGAGTGGTGTCTAGTGAGCAGATGGAGTGTGAAATAGGAGGAATTCTGGATCGATTTCAATGTAGTTTTTTTTGCAGCCCAATTTAAACAAGATTCAAGGCATCTAGAGATAACCCAATGAGAACAAATTTTTTGTATATGGACAAATCCTTGGGTATATGGGCTCATCGTATAAATAAAGATGCCCTGGTCATTTTCAAAATTGTGTGTGTGGAAGAATGTGGATGTAGTGTGAGTTGCGGATGTGGAATTTGAGGCTATGAGATTTGAGGATTTTAAATAATGAAAGAGAAGGAAATGTAATTGTCTAAGGATGGAAGGGAGGCACAAAGATAAACAGAGAACATCTAATGTATCATTGAGTGTGAATAGGTGGAGAGTATTATGGAAATTACAACAAAGAAAGAGAAGTTGATGAAATAACATATTTGTGAAAGAGAAATATTTGAGTGAAGCATTTTTTAAGAAGAATTTAATCCATATAGAAAGTTTGAGGAGATGGGTGTCTCCAGTAAGTTGGTTTTTACATCCTGCTAAGTTGGTTCTTAGATGAGGGGATTGTTGTCTCCAACATATTGGTGCCTGCAAATATTGTAGCTGTATGTTGGTTCCTACATGTTTTGTTGAGCTGGTGATTAGGTAAAGAGATTGGTTTCTCTTTCAGGTTGGTTAATGTAAATATTGTAACAAATTCGTTTATGTAGAACTTTTTTTCCTGTGAACATATTTCAATAAAAAAAATTCATCATTTTCTCCCATTTGGGTTTCCACGTTAAATATTTGTGTATTGTGCATTGTATGTCTATATATGTTTATTATTGATTTCCTATAGTTAGTAAAGTAATGAATTGATCAACTCAGTACATTAAAGAAAAGTAAAAACAGTCCTATACTGATTCAAGCCCCCCTGCCCCTCTCAATACAAGTAAGTGTCCCAACATATTAGACTTGGAAGGTGAATTTTTTGCAAGAAAAATTTCAAAATCAATTTCTAAAAAGTAATTTCCAAGAATATAATTAATGAACAAAAAATAGTTCATTTTTTCGCTCAAAGATCAGTAACTATGTACTTCATATGTTTTTCCAAATCTATTATGATATCTTGGTAACCACAAATGCGACAGTCTATGTAAAAATAGCCTTCGAGTTTTTTTTTACCAATCCCTACTCAATAGAAAGCCATAATCCTTTGGAATATATACAAAAATTATATCAATAACTTGTTGAACCTTTGGGTTAGAGGATAATCTAATTAGTTCATCTTTGAGTTCACGAATCACCTTTATCTCATATCTATCCAAATGAATAATATGAGTGGAGCGTTTAATAGGTTCAATGTTCAATTTCTCACATATAATATGGCAAGGAATTTAAGGAGACTCGATAATCAATCAAGCAATTATGAAAATTCTTGTTAAATATCTCAAAGGTCAGTAGGAAAGATGGAGTTTGAGACACGTATTTTTTCCCAATATTTGTTTCATTGATTGCAGAATTCAATTTAGCATTCATGATGTTGGTTGTAGACCTTATTTCTTTCATGGTAGCTGATTTTTGTTTATTTTTTATTTTTTGCAGGTTCAGTCCAGGCTTTTCTTTCATGGTAGCTGATTTTTGTTTATTTTTTATTTTTTTGCAGGTTCAGTCCAGGCTTCAAGTATATTTTTTATGTTGGAATAAGTTACGATGGTTAAACATTGTAATATTGGTTTTTTTATTTTTTAAGTCTTCCAAAATACTATACTATATATTATAAATAGGTATAGAAAGTTTAGAAACTTTTGACGTAGTAGAGGATACCTTCTTTGGGTTTACAAAAATCGATGGAGTGGGTGTTGAAGTAGTAGTTCCTTTACTCAAATTATAAGGCTTTTGAGAAGATTGATAGGTATGTATTTCCTCAACCATTTATTCTTCCTCGTCATCTTCATCTTGACCACCAAGTAAAACATCCCATAGTAGCATTGTTGTTCCTCTTTGTTTCTAAACCTCTTCTTCTTGGTATTCTTCCTCAGAAGTTTTCTTATTTCCTTGATAAGAGGTATTGGATTTGTGGTAATTAGAAAAATACTCGAAACATGTTTATGAACCAAGTACATGTTTTTTCTAAATGATTATCCATGTAAGCACTGGGGAAATTTTCCATGGAAAATTCCTCTATGTCTAATTTTGAATTGGTCGAAGGGTATTCAAAGGGAGTTGAAATTTTCTTTTTAGCAAATAATTGGAATAGTTTCATTGAATTTTCTTCTACATAAACTTTTTTTAAATAACTTATTTCAATTGATTTTTACTTTACAATCCTTTGCAAACTTTCCATGTTGGTTGAATCTTTTTCCTTAATTTCAGTGTCTAGTTGAATTTTCTTCTACATAAACTTTTTTTAAATAACTTATTTCAATTGATTTTTACTTTACAATCCTTTGCAAACTTTCCATGTTGGTTGAATCTTTTTCCTTAATTTCAGTGTCTAGTTTAGTCAAGAGCAAAGGTTTCTTAGAATTGGTTGTAGGTTTCGTTTCTTCTAGAACAAGGTTTCCTTTAAGAATAATCATTTCATTTTCGACATCACTTTTTTATTCATTTTTTTCCAATGTGTTCTTTACATCTCTTTTACCAAACGTAACAATGGAGACTAACAAAGCAGATGTATAGAATTCTACATGTGCATCAACATAAGGCCTATATTTTTTAGGTATATTCTTAAGGATGTTGTAAATATTTTATTAAAATCATGTATCCATTCTTTGGAATCTATTTTCATCTTAAATAGTTAAAATAACTATGTAGTGGAATTATTTCATCTCCAAATTTAGTTAAGAAAGTTATTTCAATTTGTTTCCAAGTGGTAATAGACCTTGTAGCTAGGATGGAGTACCATGTGGAGGATTTATTTTCAAATGCACATAGGAAAAGGAAACATGAAACATCTTCATTTTGGATATTCATTAACCTGATTCCTCACATAACTTCCTTGGTGTGATATTTTGGTGGTCTATATTTGTTAGAATCAAATTTTGGTAGAAGAGTCTTAGTATGCTTGGGGAGATTGTGAAGTTGTCCTGGAAAATCCAAGGCATCTTGAGAAAGAAAAGCTATATCGGTATGGTAAATGTTATCTTGGGAGTCGGTTTTAGTAAGTTGGGGTTATCAAATGGAATCAGGGGAGGAATTTTATTTAGTGGTTAGTGATTTATTCAAAACATAAGGAAACTAAAAAATTCAGGGTTGAAACTATAAATTATACTTAGTCTAAACAATTGTTTGGTGAGATTTTGTGATCCTGGTAATTGTTGTAACAAAGAATTTTTTTTTCCAATTTCTTGAGCATATGCTCTGGCGATGGGTATTAAGGGTTTTACATTAGACAATGGAACAACAAAAGGAGCATGATATTTATCTTTTGAATGAAGTTTCAATTGAGGTATTTCTAGACCTTCAATTTCAAACTCAAAATATTGGAAATGTAGTTTAGGGATGGGTCTCCTTTCACTCTCCAAGTGAGATTGGTTGGTTGATAACTCACGTTTATTTTTCTTTTTGTAAAACTGAATACATGGTTGATATATGCTACCATGATTGGCCATACAAGGGTGGTTGACCCTCCTTATAGCACTAAAATGTTCATGTGGAAAAATGTACTACATCAAACTAAGGTATATTTCCCAAAGCTAAGACCCAATTATCCCTTTCTCTATTTGGTATAGAAACCTCTTCTGGTATGTTGGCCAAGCTACAAAATTGATAGATGATATTTAGACTCAAGTATCTAATTCCTAAAATGTTGTCCTAGAACTATTAACATAATTTAGTTCTACTATAAAAAATTAGCTAGAACTTGAGAATAGAAAATGAACATGATATAAGTAATTGTTCCAACCATTAGAGAAATAATGGTTTAAATAGTTAAAAGTTAACTGGTCATAAAACTAGGTTAACCTTATTTTAATGATAAACCGTTTCATATTCAAAACTAACAACTAATTGAAACATAATATTAATAAGTCAATATTAGTGCATGAGAACATTATACAAAAAAAAGTAAACAATGAAACAATCATTCTAGCATAGAAAGAAAGGAAGTAGTTCCACACCACAAATACACTAGAATGAATCTCCAAATAGTGGCTAGATGGCTTCTCTATTAATATTGAAAGAAGTTTACAATCTTCAACACAAATCTAATTCCTTATTTCATTTCTCTTATTTATACAAAATAGGGAGAGGGAGGTCAATTATTTTTATTATTCCACTTAGCTACTTAGTTCTCTTTTTTATCTATTAGGCTTCTTTATCCATCTATCTATTTCTTCCACTTGAGGGTTATATTCCTTTTGCGAGTTCAAATTATTTTCTTGATTATTTTATCTTTCTTCTTGGATTTTGAATTTCACCATTCACTTATCCTTTTGTTAAACTTGAAGGGTTCAACTATTTTTATTATTTAAAATCTCTTGTCCTTCCATGTTATTAGGGAGCACTTATGCAATGAGTTTTCCTTCCCTTGACATTGTGTCTTTCCAAACCCTTATTTACCTTTTTATTTATTAAGTGAACCTTTTTTTGGCTTTCGAATTTAATTTAGTCATGTTTTAGACAAGCATTTTTTGCATAGGACTTAGGGTGATGGCCTCGTAGTTAGGGGGCATTGTTCATGCTTTTATTTCTCTTGTTTTTTTCTTAGACATTTTCTTTCTTTCATTTATTTTCTTTGAATTTTGATTTTATCACTTTTTTTTAGGTACATAGCTACACAAACCTCGAGCATTCAATCTTATTCTTCCCATTGGATTATTAAGTACAAAACTATATATGTGACATGTAACCACTACATCAAAATAGGGGGGAAAATAGAATAGGAAATATGGATCATGTCATGTATGGATCAGGATATGGAAACACTACCCCTATCAAATACCCCTAGTAGTAGTACAACTCTACCCAAGAGTGACAACACTTATCTGGGAGAGGATGATAACCACCAAGGTGAAACATACCAAAAGGAACAAATTTAGAGCATCATGATACATTATCCAACTCAATTGTTTGATCACTACTTTTATGACAATCTCATAGGGAATTAACATTTCTTATGAAGTATTGAAACAAGCTACCTCTTATGGGTCAAGAACCATAGTCATCTAATGAGAGTGAGCTAAGAAATTTGTGGGAAGAATTATCGATCATCTATCTATGGAGAATGATGGATTTCATATGTGGATATATTATCTATAATATGGATCATAGGAGAAAATATATGCTCTAGTTACCCCTATATGTGAGGGGGTAACATATTTCTCTAACATGGGAACATGTTCTCATAGTAGAGTGCATGAGAACCTCAAACATATCTATAACTCCATGACTTGTACTCTGCATCAAACTTAAAACAAATTTCTACATCTCATCATAAAATAATTAGTAACAAAGGGAAGTGGTATAGTATCCCCTTGGTATATGAAAATATAACTTAAACACAACAAAAAGGTATTTATTTCATCACATATACACATTTTTTTTTAAATAAGACTAAATAAAAAATCTAACTAATTATAAATGCATAAAGTCGAGAGATAATTGCACACAAGTGAATAACAAAGTACAATCAACATGGATAAAGAAAACACAAAACATGACCTACAACTACCCTACCTAATGTTATAGTTAAAAAAAGAAAAGAAACATTGGGTAAAATCATACAACCAATGAAGCCACTCTAGCATCTCATCAACGTAAAAACTTCTACCCTTGTTTTTAGTTATGATCCAGAAGAAGAATATGTCAAGTATGAAATAATGACGAGATATTACAAAAACTACATCATGACCAAACATAGAATCCAACTAATGATGGTGGATAAGAGAAAAAAAAAATGCCAATATTGAAATGTGCATCCACAAGCTTGTTCTATCCATCTTTGAATGGAGCTGCAATATAACAACGATGACTCCTTCCTCCAATCAAGGCCTTCATGACATTACCATTGCATCTCATAAGGTTGATCCATATACTTCAAGATATGGCCACCTTGGATTTCATGTATGATGTAATTCTCAAAGGCCAGATATGGAATCATATGAAATTTGAAAAATATCACATGGTTTCCCACCAAAGATGTTGATGCAAAATGGGATGTAAATGTTGTACATATTAATAAGAAATGCATCATTGGTTGTAAGACATGAGGGACTCAAGCCATGGGCGCTATGACTCCATGAGAGAGGAACGAGAGGGGGATGGATTATTTTTAGGAAAAATATAATGGAAGGTACTTTCATTCATTGTCTTCCATGAATAACTTATAAATATTTATATTTGGTATACAAAAAGTTCATAAAAATTTCAGCCACTATTTTCTTCATATTTTTGTACATTTCCATGTGAAAGTATGGCTAGAAAATAGATTTTTAATGCTTTAAATTTTGTAGGAAAATATTTTTTTCATGTTCAACTTTGTAATAGTCATTTTCAACCATCTAAAGGGGGCGACAACCATCCCTAGATTGTGGTCAAATATTTTTCCTTAGAACTAAAATTTTGATGCATAATTCATATTTATATTTGTTGGATCCACCCACACCTCAATTTATTTAAGGTATGGATGATGATTTTCATATTAGTTTTCCTTTGGAGAGGCATGTTATCACAAAATATTTCACCCTAGTGAAAATACTTCACATGGTGCAAAATGGGTGGACCATTAGAAGATGTTTCCATTGTCACCAACGTGAAAAATTCTTTTGTTATAGTGAAGGATAAATACAACACAAGGGAGGTTTCCCTAGTAGCTTCAAGAAATCCTAAGGAAAGAAACAATCAGGTATAAGGCCTTCTATGTGGCTACTTGATTTACCACCAATGGAATATATCAAGCAAGGTGAGGATACAGTGGCTACTTAAAGTAAATTCTAGATTTTGGTTTTATGTATTTTAAGGCTGATTTATGGGGTTAATCAAGTTAGTATTAAATATAAAATTATCTCCAAACCACTCAAATATGAAAATTACTCAGGGTTGTTGCAAAACTTGCATAAATATAGATAAATTATAATAGTAAACAAGTCATAATAAAAATACAATTTATACCTCAAAATGAATTATAACCAATATAATGTAGGGATAAAATAATGAATAATTATAAGGTTTTATTAACTTTTAAAATAGGAAAATTACAAGAATATAACAACCAACTGAACCAATACATCTAGCCCTAATTATGTAGCAATATAAATGAAGAAGGAAAATTGTATTCTGTAAACTGAATTTAGGACAAACATGCAAGAATACCTTAGAATTTCAAGTCAAGATCATGTAAGAAAACCTTTGAAATTTAGGTAAAAAAACATGCATGAAAATCCTAGACGTCTAGGGTTTTTGATGGGTGAAAATTAAATGTAAGCTAAACAAAACCCTAAATTTACCCTAAAACATAAAAAATAATTGAATTTAAGTATATAATTGGCTAAAGGGAGAATAATAGTACCTACTATATTTTATTTTGGGCGTATGGGGTTAATTAAGGAATCCCTTAAGGAGATGTAGGTAGATCTAGAGTGCTATCTAGGGATATCCACTACAAACCCTAGAAGATCCTCCTATTGCCTTACAAATCTTCAATATGATTCAAAGGAATAAAATCCACTAGTAGTCTTCCAAGAGTTTTGAAAAGAGGAATTGTTTCAAAAAAAATATCAAAAGAATGCACAACCACCACTAGAGAAGGACAATTACACTTAGAATTATTCATAAAAAAAATCCACAAGATAAAGTGAGACCACTTGCTCAACAAATATTTCAATATCAAAATCCTATCCTTGAGCATACATAAATGAGTAAATCCATCCACAAGAAAATCTCCATAAGAAGTCACTCTACTAATCCATCTATAGATATTTTAGAGAAGAGAAATAGCAGACAAGTAGTAGTAGTTCTTCACAAGTAGAAATTATCCAAATGATAATTTTTTTCTTATTTATATGAGAGATACAAAAATTTATCATTAAAATAATAATATTTTCCTAGCAAATCCCTAAGAAAATAAAATATTCCTTTATCTCTTTACAAAACCTAGAGATATGGCCATAATACATAAATAATCCATGATGCATGAGTGGGTAGGTCAACAATACCCCCAACGATGCTCCCAAAGTCAGGTAAAAGTTATCTAATGCCAAAATTGTCCCTCTTAAATTCATGATAAGGGCCACATGTGTGACATAAATTATCTTGACAAGTGGATGGCTCACTCCAAAGTAGTGTGTAGGGGATCAAAAAGTGAAACATTCCCTCTAAGAGGTACAACATTTCATCCCAAATTGTCATATCATGTCCCCAAAATGTTTGAAGTCTCATCAAATATGTGAAATTATCATGAAAAGTTGGTACATCCCCTCAAAAGGTGCCATGTCATTTCCAACAAGGTGTTAGGACATACCAACATAGGTGCAACATCCTTCAAAGGTCCAATGTCCTTAAAATAAGTGGAACAAACTCTCCAAGTAAGTGGGATCTCCTCCATAAAGTTTTCAAGTAGCCCCTCAACATCCTCCAAATAACCAAGGCTCAATCTAAGTCAATAGTCATGCAAAGTACATCTTCCAAGGAGGGGCACTCATGTGACCACATGTATCAATCCACAAACATGTACACAATTCCAATACAAGATAAGAAGTGAGTCATGTCAAATGGAAATTCCATTAGGTATGTATCATTAAGCATCATCTTCAAACATCACAATAACTCATAGAATTCACACCATTTTCTATGTTTAGGCATGGAAGGGTTATGGTTATCCCCTATTCCATGTGTCAATACCCAAGAGTAGAAGTATTTCCCAATAAACCCATCAAGGAGAATGTGTGATAATATATGTTATGGATCGGGGTTTAAATTCATGAGTGGTATGCATAGTCATGTGAAGTTATGTAAGATAATCATCCACATGAGTGCCTTTGTATCAAGCAATGATTATGAAATGAGTTTCCCTTCCCTCAACACTTTATCTTTCCAAACACCTATTTGAATTTTTATTTATTTAATGAACCATTTATGTCTTTTGAATTTAATTTAGTGATTTTTTAGATATGAATTATTTTCATATGGCTTGGGGTAATGGACTCATAGTGAGGGGGGAATTTCTCATGCTTTCATTTCTCTTGGTTTTTTCTTAGACATTTTCTTTCTTTCATTTATTTTCTTTGAATTTTGATTTTGTCACTTTTCTCTTTTCCTTTTCTTTATATGTATATAGCTACATAAACCACAAGAATTCATTCTCCTTATTCTAATTGGATTATGAAGCATGAAACTATATAAGTGACATGTGACCTCTACATCAAAATATGGGAAAACAAAGAATAGGAAAAATGGATAATGTTATGTATGGATTAGTATATGGCCACACTAAGCCTATCAAATCCCCCTATAAGTAAAACTATACCCAAGAGTGACAACACTTATCTAGGAGGAGATGATAACGAACAAGTTGAAACATGAAAAAATGCACAAATGTAGATAATCATGATCCGTTATCCAACTGAACCGTTTGATCACTACTTTCATGATAATCACAAAGGGTGTTAAAAATTAATATGAAGTATTGAAAAAAGTTACCTCCTATCAGTCAAGCACCATAGTCATCAAGTGAGAGTGAGCTAAGAAATACGTGGAAACAATCATCGATCATCTTTCTATGGAGAAGCATGGATGTCATATGTGGATATTTTGTCTATAATGTGGATCATATGGGAAAAAGTATGATCTAAATACCCCTAGATGCGAGGGGGTAATATATATATCCATCATGGGGACATGTTCTCATAGTAGAATGCATGAGAACCTCAACAATATGTATAACCCCATAACTTGAACTCTACATCAAACCTAAAACATATTTCTACATATCACCATAAAATAATTAGTAACAAACAAAAGTGGGATATGCTTGCCTTGGTATATGAAAATATAAATGAAATTCAACGGAAATTATTTGTTTCATCACACATATACAGATTTTTCTAAATAAGAATAAACAAAAAATGTAAACAATTATAAATGCATAAAGTCAAGAAATAATTGCACATAGGTGAATAGCAAAGAACAATCAAGATTCATGTTAGGCCCTTCATTTTGGATGACTTTTAGTTTTGTAGAAGTAACACATTTTTGTGAAAATGAATAGCAGGGAAGCAGAACGCTATAAACGATGGAAAGTGTCTACGATGAGTAGAAAGATAATTGCAAGTGTGCCAATAGTAGTTTCACTTCGGGTGAGACCTCCTTCCCTTGCGAAAGGTTGAATATGGAAGCAATACTAGACTACACCAGTATATTTGTTGGTAACCTCTGAGAACCCCGGTCTCCAATTGTGCACCAACAAATCGTTCTTTTGTTGGGACCTGGAGCTTTCTAGTGAGTTTTTAGAGGATTTCTCATCACATATTTAATTATGGCATTGAGAATTGGCAGGAAAGAAAGTGTGACAAATGTTTTATGTAAGAAGTTGACATACGACACAAAAGTGTGAGGTTTGTGAAGAGCATTGTTTTTTACTTGAAACCAGGAAGAAACCAGTGTGATATCTTTTGGATTCAAATCTCGGAAGCAATATTTTAGTGGCTTGACTAATTACAAGAAGCACAAGAATTTAAAAATTGAGTCAAGACAAACTTTGACTGGAATACTAAGCATTAAGCATGCCTTCACCAGATAGATCATTCAATTTCTAGATCTATAGATTTTTGGGCACATATGACCTTGGAAGGATATATCATTGAATTTTCCATTGAAAATCATAGATATTTTTCAAAATATGAAATTGTCTTCAAAGAAGGATCCTGCGAAAAACTGTTGCGGGAAATCCCCCTTTGGATTAATTTTTTTTTGCGGAAGAGGGTATGTTACCTATTCTAGTGTATATGGTAGAATAAACCCCTGCATATTTGGGGGGGGGGGGGAGGTTTTTAAGTAGGTCCGTGAGCCGATAAAGAAGTAGTTTTGGGCGATGGGAGCCCGACAAGAGAAAACTGCAAGAAATGAACAATATTTGAGGAGGGTTGCGGCTTCCGAAAAGAGGTGGTAGACTCAAATGAGAAAATTTATGAAGAGATCTGATCCATCATGGAAGGAGTTGTATTTTGATGAAAGTCGGAAGAAGGAATTATAAAGTTTGTGAGAGTTGCGGAGACATGGAAGGTTGACCAACCGATGGTTGAAGGAAATATTTTGTGAGAGTAGTGAGGGTTTTGAACGAAGCAGACAAGTGATGGGAAAATTAGGTGAAACAAACAAAGTAGGGAGAATAGTTGTTTCATCTAGAGTAGGTGGCTCAATCGAGACCTCAAAAGGAGTTACGATAGAATCAAATATATTCAAACCAAAGGTTACAATATTTCACTATGAAGTATAAGGGATCTTGCATGATCACACAACCACCCAGACTAAAGAACTTTGTTCTGTCAATGAAGGGCCCAGACCCGAGATGCTTACTCCCCCATCACTGTATGAAAATTTGGTAATCTATCAAATTATTATTTATGTAGATTTTGTTGCATTGACCTCTTCTAGTCCTATAAGTGTAAGTGGTCATAGTAATAGCAGTGTGGCGAGTACTTTAGTTATTTCAAAACCATGAACTTTAGGGTTTATTTTTATAGGATCCCCAAGTTCTCGGATGGAAACCCAACATGTGGGATTCCTCACCTAATACCCATGATTTTGGAGTAAACGGGATGAGGATGTTGAACAACATTGGTTCCTTTGTGAGGCCATCTAGAGGTCTCATGGAACTTTAGATGCTAAAAAAATAGTCAAGTTTCAAACCACCTTGAGGGGTCATGCTTTAAAATGGTATATGAAATCCATTGAACTAGGAAATCATCAAGGAGATACTTTCGCTCTTGGTCAATTAAAACAATGGTTCATAGCATAATTCCACTTACCCTAGTTATAACAACATGCCCTCTCTAAGTTGTGGGAGATCAAACAGAGAAATGGTGAGTCTACCTGGGAGTATAACCAAATATTTAAATATGAAATAGGGAAATTGGAAATCCCCATCCACGAATACCACCAAAAAAAATGGTTTATATAGGGACTATTATCATTAAGTCAGATACCATTAACCTAGCAATGGATAACTAAATTGGGGGAAGCCTTAGAATAGATGATGAAAATTGAAGCATTTACTAGATACCTAGGAAGATTTAGGTTTATGATATTGAATGAAGACACTCATATTGCGCAGATGCAAGGCCTGATTTCGACACTCACCAAGAAGAATAAATATTTGACCCTCCCTAGAGAAGGTTGACCGTAGGTATGGTATATCGGATTCTACACCGAGAGTCATACAGCGACAAAATGTCCTAGAATGAGGGGCATAGGACCCTCTCAACACTCGGTGGGGCCATTCAGAGGGATCATGCAAGTTGATGCTAAGCACCATATCATGGCCCTGTGCAGTACAACAATTTCCCAAATCATCAGGTAGGCCAGAGTGGACAATATTGTGAAATTTGTTGAAGCCATGGTCACTCCCCTAGGCATTGTCCAATACTACAAAAGTAGTCACTTGTTTCAAAATCGGTTTACCATGAATTCGGTAGGTTTCCCACTCACACCACCAAGAAGTTTCATGCCATAGATGCTCTTACAAACAGGTTGGATAGATCTCCATTTAGGGTTGACAAAGCTCAAAAAGGGTTTGGAGGAGGAAAAGGGGTAGAGGAGGTTTCAGAGGTGGATGAACTAGTGAAAGAGGGTCGGATCATTGTTATAATTATGATGAGAAGGGACATATCGCTATATATTGTCCTCTTCCAATAAGACCATGGTGTACCCAATATAGAAACAACACCCATGCCACCGAGTATTTCCTGAGTTGATCTCAAAGTGGGAATATCGTGCAAGGAGGAAAGGAACGAATTTGATTAATTATGAACCCTGACCTGTCACTCAATAAAATGATCCCAATATTAATATTATTACTATAGGAGGAATAACGACTCATGTCAATGCTGATAAATATACTTAAAGTAATATCCACAAGATAGTTCTAAAAGATGTTAAGTAAGACCCCATTGTGAAAAAACAATTTTTTAAGGATGCTTTGGATATGTTTCGACGAATTTCTAATCCTATAGCACTGACAATCGTAGAATCGGGACTTGAGTTGGAACCCAACCATGTACAAAAATTGGTTTCATAGAAGGATTCTCCAACAAGACCTCTAAAGACTATTGACTTATGTCTCCAATTATTTTTTGACATTTCAGATGATGAACAACTAACCAAGGAGTTGTGGAACACACTAAAGGGGACTTTGGATGATGAAGGGAGACCAAAGGAGCCAGTTTTTGTTAATATTCCAACGATACATACAGGTATAATATAGAGGAGGAAGCATAGATCTAGAAGATGATTTATATTCAAATCCCATATCGAAGAATACAATATTAGTGATGTTATCTTAGATTTGGGATCCGAAGTCAACATACTACTATTAAAGAAAACATGGGGATCCATGGGTAATCCCAAGCTTGTTTATTCACATATTAAATTTTCCATGGACAATTAATATTGTACAATCTATCTTGTTGGGAAGCTACAAAATGTAGAAGTGGACTTATCTAGCATTAAAACACTAGTAGACTTCTAGGTCATAGAAATAATGGGAGAGAAGGATCCATATCCATCTCTATTTGGTATCGAATGGGAATATGAAAATTACATTGTTATAGATTTCAAGAACGAAATAATGAACTTTGAAGTGGATGGTATGAAAGTAACCCATCCTTTAGACCCTTACTAAGGTCCTTGATATATGGACCTGATAGAGGAGAATATGGAAGAATATGCCTTGGATCACCTGTACACTTTGACTATCAGGAAGTGGGAAGACTACATTAACCGTACTGAAGTTGGCAAAGTATTCAATCTCCAGGTGAAGATTCAGAGTAATATTTTGACAACTGGAAATAGGGAAGATATGAGAACATATCAAGGTGTTATGTGACTAGTAGAGCCTCCAGGTGGGTTGGATAAGAGATTAGAGAAAACCTTATTTATGATGGAACTTCATATTTAGGCATCTTTCACGTTGATTTGGAGGATAAGGTTGCACCAGAGAAAATAATTCCAGTACTTGGTGTTGTGTTAATATCATCTCCTGCTAGGTGGTGGGTCACCCATAAGGGTACTTTTTCTTCTTGGGAGGAGGAAAAGTGTGTCATCCAATATCGTTGTATTCCCCCAACATAGACTACTCATACGAAAAAGTATCAAGAACCAATGCGTGAGAAGTCAACTTTGGTAGCATACGATGGGTTTTCTGATCTAAGGGAACATTTTTTGCATTGTGTTCAAGTATGGGAAGTTGAAAAACTACCTTCTCACTTTTTCGGTACATAATTTCATTCATTCTTTGGAAAAAATTACAATTTTTTGGTATGTGCATGAGGAAGCTCGATGACAAACCACTTGCTAGGAAATACTTCATAAAAAATTCTGCCGAGACTTCTTATTCTCGGGTAAGCCTCCTGAAATTACCTTAGCTTTGCAACAGATTAAGAAAATGTTATTTACAGATGAATTTCAACCTCTATATTTACCCATAGTCTTTCATGAACATGAATATCTACTTCATAATAGCCTTTACAAAGACCCTACATGAATACCATTGACTTGTAGTAAAATTGATGAAGACCCAAGAGACCCCGAAGTCCTGGATGATCTTAGGAATTTAACATTTAAATAATCAGAAGGAACTAGAGTTGTGCATGACACTAAGTTTGATTATGTTACTAGTTCTTATTTTAAACCCATGATGTTGCAAACTATAAACATCGGGAGTAAGGAACACCCTAAGATAGCTTCCATAGGGGATTACTAGGATGAATATGCCGTGACAAAGATACAATCTCTGTTGTGGGAATATGAGGACATATTCCCTACAAGATTTTTAGAACTAAAAGTTATAAAGGGATAGTTAGGGGAGATGAAGATAGATTTAAAACATGACTCAATACCAGTTAAACATAGGACATATCGTATGAATCCAAGACTCAAATAGAAAGTGAAGAAGGACATTGATAGGATGTTGGTAGTTGGGATGATTTTCGCTATCGATAAGGTTGAATGGATAAATCCCATGGTCACACAAACCAAGAAAGGTAGGGATCAGGATATATGAGTTTGTGTGGACTACATATTCCTAAAAGTTGCTTGTGTACATGACCCCTTTCCTACCCCCTTTAGTGATGAGGTATTGGATCAATTAATAGTAAACGAAGCGTATTCCTTTACATATGGTTTTTTTGGATACCACAAGGTTTGAATCATCGAAGAAGAAAATAAAAACACTACCTTCATTACTGAGTGGGGATTGTTTTCCTATAATATTTTGCCTTTTGGGCTCAAGAATGCCCTAGAAGTGTTCTCTTGAATACTGATTGCAACATTCTGCGACTTCATTCATAAGTTTCTTGATGTATACCTAGATGATTGGATAGTGTACATATTTCTCAAGGAGCACATCAATATATCACGACTATTTTTGGACCGTTTCATATAGCTATAGATTTCCCTTAATATGAGAAAATGAATTTTTGTGTAACCTTTGGGAATATTCTCAGACATATAGTTTGTAGGGAAGGAGTGCTAGTTGATCCTGTGAAAGTTGTAGTAATTCTCAATATGCCTCCTCCTACCACTATCAAATGTGGACTACTTTGGTCCATAGTAGATACTATCATAGGTTTATTAGGAATGTCGAAAGTATAACAACACCTTTGGAACAACTACTAAATAAATCTGAATAATTTTTTACTCAGGAGTGTGATAAATCATTCGACCTACTCAAAGAAAAGTTGAGTACTGCACATATTTTAACTTATCCTAACTAGAAAATTGAGTTCCATGTGCACATTGATGCCTCTGCGATTATGTTAGGTGTTATTCGAGCACAACCAGGGGAAGGAAATATTGATCATCTTGTCTACTTTTCTAGCATAAATATTTCCCAGGATGAGTGCAACTACACTACAACTGAAAGGGAAGGTTTGGCAATGGTTTATGCTTTACAAATGTTTAGACATTATTTGTTAGGAAGTCAGTTAGATTTTTTACCAATCACTCTACTTTGAAGTATCTGGTTAAAAAACCTGTGCTAGAAGGTTGAATTTGTATATGGTTGTTGTTATTTCAAGAGTTTTCTTTTGAGGTCATTTTCAATCATGGTAAACTAAATGTGGGGCCATATCATCTACCTCGACTAGAGTTGGGAGAAAGTGGTGAAGTTGTAGATGATCATCTCCCTGATGTAGATGTTTTTTGTATTGATTCTATTCCTGATTATTTGTCAAAAATTGCATTATTTTTAACCATTGGTACTCTGTCGGAGGGTTATTATGTAACTCTCAAAAGGCACCTAGTGGTTCATGCAGTAGACTATTGACTAATTGTGGGCCAATTGTACAAATTAGGATTGGATAGCATTTTGAGGCACTATGTAATTGACGATGAAAGACATGTTGGCAGAAAGGAAACCACTTGGAAGGTATTAAAATAAATATTATGGTGGCCTAGGATATTTAAACATTCTAAGGAATATTGACGTGCCTTCTATGTATGTCGAAGAGTAGGGAATCCATCTCACCACACTACTACATATGGGTGGATTATTCCACAAACATTTTCCACGCTTCCACTAGTTTCATCATTTTTTTAAGCAGGGCGAGATTTTCGTGGATATTGCCACGAAAGTTCATCGCAATATCCACGAAAATCTTAATTTAAACTAGTTGGTATTTTCATCGCTATAGAGACAAACTTTCGTGGCAATAGTGATGGAAATTTTTCCTATCTCATTGGTCGGTTTTAACAGCTAGTTGACTATTTTATCTATATATATGTGACTTTAAGAGACTTTGTGACAAAATTGCTATAGTTGTGACACTGTTCTTGGCTTTTGTTTGAGTTGTTTATTTTTTCCATCACCCACCGGTTGAACAAATCCAATTCTCAATCTACATAGCTCAGATTTTGAACTTGCAAGGTTAGTATGTTATTTTTTATTGATGTACTCATTTAACTTGTAATTTTTTTTTCAAATGTCCAAATTGCATTTAAATTGTTTTTTCCTTGATAATATATTATAATATGTGTAGTACCATATTTCATGTCTTTGGTTTTTGGATCTAGTTAGTATATTTTATGGAAAAGGGTATGTGGATTCCCTAATATTCTAGGTTTATGGAATCCACATACCCTTTTCCCTTCAATTGTAGCTATAATGTCTCTCTCTTTTCGTTCATAAAGATATGGAATTGCTCTTGAAACTCAACCCTGATCGGTGAAATGATAGTATTTGATTGCTATACTCCTTGATTTAGTAGGGACTAATAAGATGCATAAACACTAACCCTAAACTTATGTTAGGTATATATGTCATTATTATATAAAGAAAACATTTGTACACATATGACCTTATTATAAATATGCTATCTATGGCGTCATGATGTTGATCCTCTACACATATGATCACCTTATTATAAAGATGTTGAACTTATTATAAAGATATAGGTCATTGTAAATAAACATATCATAATCGAAAGGTGTATCCAAAATATAAAAAATTAACAACTTAATGTTTGGTATGGTGTAGGTAAGACAATTACTTGTCAGAACAAGGATTTGTCACAATGAAAAAAAATGACAGGAAGCTTGCTTGGTTAAGAGAGGCATTAGAGGTGAGGGGCAATGGAAAATTTCATTTCCCTTGCTATGATTGCAGAGGCTTGCAAAATAGAAGACTTTTAATAACAACATCACAAAGACATTGTAGGGAGAAGGGGCACACCGAAGGGGGTTATGAATATTGTCCCTTGGTAAGAGGATTCAATATTTAATGTATTCTCTGTAATAATCAGTATGTCATGAATTTTAGTAATATTTCTTATAAAGATTTTTATATTTTCTATACACACTAACGTTTCTATGTTGTTCTAAATATATAAATGATGCCCCTAAAGTGTCGAGCTCCAGAGAGTTATTTGCCAAGTACTAACAGAAATACTACTTTACATGGAGATGAACTTCGAGATCAGAATATTGAAGCTGCTGATCAAGTTATTAATGATGATGTGGATGAAGATAATGTTAGTGATACAAATCAGGAAGATGAGATAAATAGATTGATCCAAGACACATTTGCTCCAATGGATGAGGAAAACCAAGATGATAGTCATGATGTTGATCCTCTACTTGAGAAATCACGTCAACCTCTTTATGAAGGCTCAACAACAAATCTTTTATCTGCTATATTGTTGTTGGTGAAACTGAAAGTTTTGAATGGTTTATCAAACACGTGTCTCACACAGATACTATGGTATTTAATTTGTTAATTATTTATGCATGCATGTTCAGAAATACTTAAAAGGTTCAATTTTTTCCTATATTGCTATTGTTTTCTAATTTGTAAATTAGTATATTGGATGATATATTGATGATTAAGATTGTTTACATTGACTTATTGTTTAGAATTTTATAGATTTTTAGGTGATGTTCTATTACCAACGACAAATATTTTTCCACACACATATCGAAAAATATATGTGATTATGAAAGAAATTGGAATGGACTATTAGGCTATTGATGCATGTCCTAATGATCATATCATATATTATGGACAATATGCATTAGAAAATGAATGCCCACAATGTCAAAAAAGTAGATATCGAATTGTTAAAGTGTCAAAGAAGGTGTCTGGCAAAGTTCTTTGTTATATTCTGATAATTCCATGTTTCCAGTTGTTGTTTAGGTGCCAAAGTATAGCACAGTTTATGGATTTCCATGCAAAGAACAGAAGTCGAAGAAAAGTGGCCAATTTTTAAAGAAGAACCTCATAATGTTAGACTTTTGTTGGCAGTTGATGGTGTCATTCCATTTGGAGAGCTTCATTCTACGTACTCAGTGTGGCCTGTTTTTTTTATAAACAATAACCTTCCTCCTTGGATGTCGTTTAAGAGAGAGCACACAATGTTGGCAATGATTGTTCCAGGTATTTAATTATCTTTTATTTTCTTTAAAGCATGACAAAATATTTCATTTCTTTGTTTCGTGCATGGTAATTATTTCTTTTATATATCACGACATCTAGATAAGTATAATTAATCATGTAGTAGGTTGAACCAATCAGGTAGGTACCAGGTTAAAGATATGAACGTATATATTGAGCCTCTCATCGATGAGTTGTTGAAGTTATGGGTTGGCGTCACTATGTATGACATCTTTAGACCAATCGGGCAAAGACGATTTCAATTCCATGGAATACTATCATGGACAATTCATGATGCTCCCGGATTAATACATTTTTGTGATATATTGTTACTTTATTTTTGTGATTTAATATTATATATCTTTTTTGAAAAAATCATGCATTATTTAAACTGTAACTCTAATTTGACTCTACATTTATTCATATATCTTGTAGATCTTCAAACAAAGGGTAAATTTGCATGACCAGTTTGTGGTCCTAGGAAAAAATCTCATCGTTCAGGGAGTTTAGAAAAGGAAGTGTTTGATGAGTATCGACACTTTCTTCCTAAGAACCATAGTTATCGAACTACAGACAAAGAAAAGTTTAATGGTAAATAAGAAAACAGAAAAAAACCACGAAGAATGATACCTCACCTACGGAAGTTGGAATATATTAGAAATTGTCAAGGTATGAAAATTATTTATGTATGACCTGTTATATAAATCTTTGGTTAATTTCATTAGTATTGATTTCATATTGTCCCATTAATGAGTGTTAATTTCAATTTATTGATGTTTCATGAATGTCATTAAGGCACGAATGGGCTTCCACGAGGAATGAAAAGTTACCCGATGCAATTCAGTGGATTGTCATACTATGAGCACCTACAAATAGTTCATTTGTTTGATACAATGCATGTCGGGAAGAACATAACATAATTTTTATGGCGAATATTAGATGGAAGGAATGACAAAGAGAGAATTGGAAGGATTTGTTGTGACATACGAGAAGCTAATCACACCTTGCAAAGTGTTATTATTAATTCTAATGGTGATGGTCATGAACAAAATACTAGTCTTCCTTGGTTATTGACGGAGCAATAAAGCAATATTGTAAAAGTGGTCATTCGAAAAATTAGGTTTTCGACGGGGTTTTTGTCAAACATACAAAATATATTAACTACAAAAGGTGATTTTGGTGGGGTTAAAACACATGAATGCCATACATTCATTAAGGTAATTAGTAGGTTATAATATATTTTCTTATTGGTATGCAATTTTTGGAAACAAATAATAATTATTTGTTTTTTGCTATAGTATGTTCTACCTTTATCTCTCCCAGAACAATTTGACAACAACATAAAAAAAATTATTTATGTACTTGGAAAATTGATGTAGGTGCAAGCCACCTCCCTCTAGCACCCGCGCACAGGATCGTTCTAATACCCTCTTTGAGCTATTCTATCTCTTTGGACTCCCAATGGAATCTCTGTGAAAATCTAACCCACAGGTCTTCTCTTCCCCTATCTCAGTCTCTACACCAGACCGTGAACAAATTGTCCACGAGGAAAGTAATATTGGGTTTCGGGGTTTCGTGTTCCCCGTCATCGAGAGTCCTTGTACTCTTCAATCCCCAATCACTGATGAGCTCCTTTCGGCCTTAGCCCTTCCTAGCTAGGATCCTAGTCCATGTGACTAGTTATCATAAGACCACAGCCTTATGTTCCTGTTCATCGGGGTTTCGGGATTTCTAATGCCACAATGCAATAGTCCTCAGGACTCGCGATCCTCCAAATCCTAATGCATGTTAGCCCTCCTATCTAAGCCCTGGTCAATGCGACCACCTCCTATATGACCGCAACCATGCCTTCTATCGGGATCCCCCCTATCGGAGTTTCGGGGTTCGCGATATCGAAATGCACAAACCCTTCACTCATGGGATCCGCGATCATCCGATCCTTGATGCGCCTTCATCTAGGTGGCCTCCGGGCTAGACCCTCGGTCCATATGACCAATGTCCCTATGACCACAACCTTACCTCTCGTCGGGGTTCTGGACTTCGTGAATCCCCAATGCATGGACGAATCATCTGCGTGATTCCCAATTCTCCGATGGGATCAAAATGCCGACATGTTGATAGATGCCCCCCCACACAATAGGGCTTCCCACTTCTCTACTATGATGACAGCTGGCTCCCACTCATCGGGATATCGCATTCCGCGATTCTAAAATGCTTGAACACCTCCTCACCAGGATCCCCGATATCCCAATGACCCAAACGTCGAACAACGACTTCCTGTCGGGATTTTCCCCTATGGCGCCAATTGTTGGCACGCGTCCCTTCCAGAATGGACGGTCCCGATCTCTCTAGGATTTCAAAACTTGTGATGTCCCAATTCTCACAACCTCAAGAATCCCAATTTCCCGAGTGTTGATATCCAGATGGCTCCACTCCATGTCGGGATTTATCCTCCTGTTCATGAGGACTTAACTCCCTCGCAACTTCTGTAGATCTGACGGTTGTCGGCGATCCTGAACCAGATCTAACGGCTCAGATCCATTCTTCTGCGCACACTCCAGAGACTAAACTTTGCGCATCTTCTCCCGATCCAATGGCTTACGGGATTTCTGAGTGAGATCCGATGGCTGGTGGTCTCCTCCTTCTGTAGGCTCCTCCTGATCTCCTCCTAGACGTAGAAATCAATGGTCTAGATCTCCTTCCTCCGCCAATCAGATGGATTTCATTTCTCCTCCTGAAATTCCTGTGCACTTTCCTTCTTCCAAGACTTGGGAGAATTTCAAAAGGCAAAGGCCTCAACCTTCACTCTTTTCTTCCAGTGAGCTCTCGACTTCGAGTTTTCCTCCACGTATAAAGATGTTATTCCTCTTGAGCTCTTACTTTCGAATCCTCAAAGGATTCCTTGACTTCTACACTCCTTGCAGAGCCCTCACACGGAAAGTGCTATCTGTCCTGAGCTTCTACAAGTACTCAGATCCCTTCAGGATTTTAACTTTCTTCTCCCACAGATGGAGAACAAATTTCCTTTTAGCCTAGTCTTCACTCCAACACCCCTTGTTGAGTCTTTCAGGGTGTTCAACAACCCTAAGAAGGTTCCCTCAGTGGACTCTTCCTCACTTCTAGAACTCAAGGAGTTCTTCTCTTCATGTGCCTACCTGGACACAGTCTCAATGCCTACCTGGCAGAGAGTCTTCCTCCAGAACTTCCAGCAATTCTGTCTCCTTCTCTGGTGCACCTATGCACTCACTCGATGCCCACCTGGTAGAGCTTCATAGAATCCTCAGTGATTTTGTTTCTTCCTCAAAGTATCAGTAGAGTTCTTCCTCAAATGCACCGTTGTGCACACGCTCAATGCCCACTTGGCAGAACCTCTTCATAATCCGTAGTGATTCTGGTTCTCCTAAGAACTCACAACAGAGTTCTTCTTCAACACCCTGTGCCTGTACTCAATGCCCACTTCGCAGATCTTCACAAAACTCCTCAGAGATTCTATCTGCAACTGTGTCTTCTCCCACACAGCCTTGCCTCCAAGGTATTCAACAACCTTGAGATCTTCCTTTGAGTTGATGATTCATTTCTTGTGCTTCAACACACCTTTGTCTGAACCCTGCAGTGTTCAGAAGTGCATTCGTGTAGCAGTATTCAGAGTCCACAACACTCTATCACGCCCTCCTGGCATGAAACCTCAAATACCCTCAACTCAAATCACACAAACTCCCTGCAAATGCGAATCTAACACACATACATTCACAACATATGAAAGAACACACACAGACATCCATATAACACATAACACGTGTAGGAAAAACTGCTTCTGTATTAAATTAAAATTGGAAAATGCCTGTATTTACAAAGGTGCTCTCGAGCTCTCTCTGGCTCTACTCATCTCAATCCCCACTACTCACAAAATAAGATCTGAAAATCGCTTTTACCTAAGGGGGATCTTCAAGCGCTTCCCTCCAGATTCACCTACCCTATTCAATTACGTTGAATGGGATGTCTAGTCCACTATCGGATCTAAATCTCAACCATAAAATCATTAATGGTTGATCTACTCTACGCCTGCACAAAGGCACGGCTCTATGGCTCAACAGCCTAAGAATTAAAGTTACATTGAATTTAGATTTAAATGAGGTCGCGCCTCTCTCTAGCATGCGATTTGAATTCGTTGGCATGGTTGGTTGGCTGATGTGGAGAGATGCTCCTGCATCAAACTCCTCAGCTACAAAATCATGAGCTCCTACTCATGCGCTTCCCCTCTCAGCTATTGGAAATCCTCCTGGATCCCAAACAAATATCTGGAGCTTTCCATATGCTCCATTCTATTGCTGTTGTGCTGCTCCTGCTTCCTTCCTTTTTCTTAGCTGCTCTTCGCTGGCCATCTCTACTGATTGAATCATCATCTCCATGATGTCCTCGATCACTTCGTCCAGCTACTCCCATCGATGGTTCTGTTCATGCAGTCTCCTCAGCTGCAAATATTTTTAGCACATGAGAAGATCACCATGATCTCCCATGCCTCCTTCATTTGTTTCCAACTTCCTATGTTGGATGTGCACGTTCTGCACTTTCACCCTTTCTTCCAGGGCTTTGAATTGTTCATATAGATCAACAAAGAAAATGTTGTCTTCCCCTTCTTCTTTTTCTTCTACAACCTCCCATGTTGCAGTATTTTCATCTTCCTGGCTGAAAATATTGAGCCATTCCTTAGAATGCTCATCATCCTCTTCGTCTGCTTCTACTTGTGCTTGGGCAGTCTCAAACACCTGCTCCAATTCTTCTTCTTTTCTGAAAGTCACGACGGACTGTTCTGTTGTTGTTGCTGCATCATTTGCAACACTAACTTTTGCCTCCTCCTGGGAAAATGGTAGGAATATTCCAATTCTCCCAATCATCAGAAGATTTCTGATATCTTGCTCCTCTGTTAGCTGCACATGCTAATCCAACTCTATTTCTGAATTTATGAGACCTTCAGATAGTCTCATCTGCTCGGTCAGCTCCTCTGGCTGATTCCAACTCATCTGCTCATCCCTGCCCACCCGAGAATATGGGATGCTTCCACTACTCTCCTGGCAGACTATGAGATCAAATGATCCCATCTTCATCAATAACCCTTGTTGAATTGAACTCACCTCTGAGTCCATGAGACCTTCATACAGTCTCGAATGTTCATCTCTGCCCACCTGGCAGTCTAAGATGCTTTTGCTGCCCTCCCGACAGTCTTCAAGATGCTGCAGTGATCTCCTTTCATTGCCCAGCTAGCAATGTAAAATTCCCTCACTGTCCTCCTAACAAATGGGGATTTCTACTTCTCTGCCCTCCTGGAAGTTCTTGAGATCAGCAGACAATCCCAATCCATTCTCTTCACTGATAATTTCTTCAATTTCTGGTTCACATACCTGAACCAATTCCTCCTCTGTGGCTTTGAGGTTTTCAACATACCTCAACCATTCCTTTAACAACCTACACTATCTTATGACCATCAACTCCTTGACTGGGCACTTCATCTTTGGCTTCTTCATGGGCCACTCATACACCCATCTCAGCTTCTTATCCTGCTGCATCTTTAACTCGAGCCTTTCTATCTCTGGTCTTATATCAGTAAGCTCTTCATCCATTTCTGCAAGCTTTTCCACTTTGCTCTTCTTCCTACGGCCTTCAGTAGTCGTCTTGCTATGTCTATCTTCCTCCCTGACAGATTTGTTGTTGTCACTCTACATCTTGAGTGTGTCCAGCTTCATCTTACAGTTCTGCTGACTGTCTATGGACTATTTCCTACTTGCAAACAAGTCCTTACAGAGTCCTCCAGTGCTCTGTCTTCCTCTTGCCTCCTCTATCTACAATATACAAACAGAATCCCACTCTGATACCACTTGATGTGTATCAAAGTGCTCTTTATCCCCTGCTTCTCTTGCCAAAAATATACAAGCAAGATTCAAGCTTTGATACCACTTTGATGCAGGCATGAGCCACCTCCCTCTAGCACCCGCTCACAGGATCGTTCTAATCCCCTCTTCGAGCTATTCTAGGTCTTTGGACTCCCAATGGAATCTCTGTGAAAATATGACCCACGGGTCTTCTCTTCCCCTGTCTCGGTCTTTGCACCAGACCGTGAATAAATTCTCCAAAGGGAAAGTAATATTGGGTTTCGGGGTTTCGGGGTTTCATGTTCCCCATCGTCAAGTGCCCTTGTAATCTTCAATCCCCGATCACCGATGATCTCCTTTTGGCCTTAGCCCTTCTTGGCTAGGCTCCTTGTCCATGTGACTAGTTCTCATAAGACTGCAGTCTTATGTTCCTGTTCGTCGGGGTTTTGGGATTTCTAATGCCACAATGCAATAGTCCTCAGAACTCACGATCCTTCGAATCCTGATGCACATTAGCCCTCTTGGATGAGCCCTGGTCCATGTGACCACCTCCTATATGACTGCAGCCATTCCTTTTGTCGGGATCCCTCCTATCGGATTTTTGGGTTTTGCGATATTGAAATGTACAAACACTTCGCTCACGGGATCTGCGATCCTCCAATCCCCAATGCGCCTTCGTCTAGTTGGCCTCCAGGTTAGACCCTCGGTCCATGTGACCAGTGTCCCTGTGACCACAACCTTACCTCTCATCGGGGTTCCAGACTTCGCGAATCCACAATGCATGGACTCCTCGTCCCCGTGATTCTCGATTCTTCGATGGGCTCAAAATGTCGACGTGCTGACAGCTGGCCCCCCACACAATAGGTCTTCCCACTTTTCTGCTATGTTGACAGTTGGCTCCCAGTCATCAAGATATCGTGTTTCGCGATTCTGAAATGCTTGAACACCTCGTCACCAGGATCCCCGATATACCGATGACCCAAATGTTGATCAACGACTTCCTGTCATGATTTTCCCTGATGGCGCTGATTGCTTCCACGCGTCCCTTCCAGAATGGACGGTCCCGATATCTCCAGGATTTCGAGACTTGTGATGTCCCAATTCTCATGACCTCAAGAATCCCAATTTCCTGAGTGTTGATATCCCGATGGCTCCACTCCTTGTCGGGACTTCTCCTTCTGTTCACAAGGAATTAACTCCCTCGCAACTTCTGCAGATCTGACAGCTGTCGTGGATCATGAACCAGATATAACAGCTCAGATCTGTTCTTCTCCGCACACTCCAGAGACTAAACTCTGAGCATCTTCTCCCGATCCAACAACTTACAGGATTTCTGAGTGAGATCTGACGGCTGGCGGTCTCCTCCTTCTGTAGGCTCCTCCTGAGCTCCTCCTGGATGTAGAAATCAACGGTCCAGATCTCTTTCCTCTGCCAATCAGACAGCTGTCATTGCTCCTACTGAACTTCCTGCGCGCTTTCCTTCTTCCCAGACTTGGGAGAATTTCAAAAGCCAAAGACCTCAACCTTTGCTCTTTTCTTCCAGAGAGCTCTCGACTTCGAGTTTGCCTCCACGTATAAAGATGTTGTTCCTCTTGAGCTCTTAATTTCAAATCCTCAAAGGATTCCTTGACTTCTACACTCCTTGCAGAGCCCTCGCGTGCAAAGTGCTATCAGTCCTGAGTTTCTGCAAGTACTCAGATCCCTTCGGGATTTTAACTTTCTTCTCCCACAAATGGAGAACAAAATGCCTTTTGGCCTAGTCTTCACTCCAGCACCCCTTGCTGAGTCTTTCTGGGTGTTCAACAACCCTAATAAGGTTCCCTCAGTGGACTCTTCCTCACTTTTAGAACTCAAAGAGTTCTTCTCTTCTTGTGCCTACCTACACACAGTCTCAATGCCCACCTGACAAAGAGTCTTCCTCCATAACTTCCAGCAGTTCTATCTCCTTCTCTGGTGCGCCTATGCACTCGCTCGATGCCCACCTAGCAGAGCTTCACATAATCCTCAATGATTATGTTTCTTCCTCAAACTCTTAGCAGAGTTCTTCCTCTAATGCATCGCTGGGCACACGCTCAATGCCCACTTGGCAGAACCTCTTCAGAATTCGTAGTGATTCTGGTTCTCCTAAGAACTCACAGCCGAGTTCTTCTTCAACACCCTGTGCCTGTGCTCAATGCCCACTTGGCAGAGCTTCACAAAAATCCTCAGAGATTCTGTCTACAATTGTGTCTTCTCCCACATAGCCTTGCCTCCAAGGTATTCAACAACCTTGAGGTCTTCCTTTGAGTTGATGATTCAACTCTTATGCCTCAGCACACCTTTGTTTGAACCCCGCAGTGTTCAGAAGTGCATCTGTGCACTGGTATTCAGAGTCCACAACACTCTGTCACGCCCTCCTGGCATGAAACCTCAAAGACCCTCAACTGAAATCACACAAACTCCCTGCAAATGAGAATCTAACACACATACATTCATAGCATATGAAAGAACACACACAGACATTCATATAACACAGAACATGTGCAGGAAAAACTGCTTCTGTATTAAATTAAAATTAGAAAATGCCTGTATTTACAAAGGTGTTCTCGAGCTCTCTCTGGCTCTACTCATCTCAATCCCCACTACTCACAAAATGAGATCTGGAAATCTCTTTTACCTGAGGGGGATCTTCGAGTGCTTCCCTCCAGATTCACCTACCCTATTCAATTGCATTGAATGGGTTGTCTAGTCCGCTATCGAATCTATCTATCAGCCATAAAAGCATTAATGGATGATCTACTCTACACCTACACAAAGGCACAACTCTATGGCTCAATAGCCTAAGAATTAAAGTTACATTGAATTCAGATTTAAATGAGGCTACGCCTCTCTCTAGCGTGCGATTTGAATTCACTGGCGTGGCTGGATGGCTGGCTGGCTGACGTGGAGAGACGCTCCTGCATCAAAAATACATGAGGTAAGTATTGTTTTATAAGGAAAATGTACTTCTTATGTGATTTGTATTGGAAATTATTGACATATTATCTTTTATCTGCAAATTTATGTATGCCTTGATATTATTTTATTGCATCAACATTTGTAGGTGGCTATCATCAAAAGAAATCCATAAAGAAGATATAAAGTATTGGAAGAGAGAAATTCCTCGACTAATGTGTCAAATGCAACAGTATCTACCTCCAACATTTTTCAATGCACAAGAACACTACCGCATGCAACAAGTTGAGGAGACTGAATTATGTGGACCAGTACACACAAGGTCGATGTGGATGGTGGAGAGGCAGTTGAAGTCATTGAAAGATTTTTTTAGACAAAGAGAATGTCCGAATGGTTCTATGGTTGAGGGATATATGGTATATAAATGAATGGTGTATATTAGTCAATATCTACCTAAATTAGCAGAAAATGTGAATGTGCCTCGCATTTGGCATCTCGACTCCATCAACAAATTTGAAGGGGAGGTCCTATTCGGGAAAGGTAAATAAGGACTATGAAAGGTAATTATTATATGTTGACATAGATTTAATATATTACACATCTATTAAATTATTCATTTATTAACAATAACTAATTAATGATATTAAATTGTTATGCTATCATATAGTTTCTCGAGAGTGGGATGCTTTACATTTATACATTGCAAACAACCTTGATTGGATGATGCATTGGATAGAATATACTGAAGAATACTTCGGTAGGTTATCATGGGAAGGGGTGAGTAAGATGATTAAAACAACGCATCATCATCGAGATCAATTTCCTAATATTACATCAAGGGAAGTTGATTTAGCCTTTGGTTTAAAAGATAAACATGCAAGTTAAATTTGTTACCCACATTTTCCTAGTTTTTCCGCAATTTATCAATGTATTTGGTTTGTTTAATTATTGAAATATATATTTAGTAAGTCCTATATGAGGATTATTAATTCGCAATTTATTTTTTACTTGTTGTCCATGTTGCAATTGAAGCATCACAAGGCTATGTGGTGTAATGATCGTAAATTTCGTATCAAAATGTTGGATAATAAGATGAAAACCTCGGATTGTGGGATAACTGCAGTGTTTAAGGTGACCAACATTTCCTCTAGAAGTGACAAAAATCTAGAAGAAACTGAGAATAGGTATTATGGCCATTTGGAGGATATAATTGAGTGTGATTTTAATTCCTTTAAAATAGTTTTGTTTGAGGTTAAATGGTATAGGATACGAATGCCTGAACGTGATCCTGAAAGAACTGTTATTGAGCATGATAATGGATTTACCATGGTTAATACAAGGGCATTTGAACCGAGTGTAGAGCCTCATGTTCTTCCAAGTCAATGTGAGCAAGTATTTTACTCAGAGGTACCTGGTAAAGCAGGTTGGTCATACATTGTTAGATATGATCCAAGAGGAAGACCAGTAAAGTACAATCATGTAGCCAAGGATGAAGATAATAATGAGGAAGAAGATCATGATTA
>ML804426.1:50569-64682 GCA_009831015.1 Picea engelmannii
CAAAATCATAGAAGAGGTTTCATGGGGGGTTCACTTAGTGAACCTATGACATAGCATGTGTGTTCATGGTATATTAAATAATACCCCTCATTTTACTAGATATTAAATTATTCCTCCCAAAATCTTTTTGTGGAACCACTTTTACATTACACCTTTCCAATTAGAAAACCACCTATGTCCCATAGATATCATAGGTATAAATTATTTATGTGAAATTTTTAATACCTTTTTCTCTTCTGCCTCTAATATGTTGACATGCCATAACTCTTATAAGATCTGGATGAGGATTATGAAAAATGATTTGTTATTTTAATTTAACCTAATTTAGACCTATTGATACCTAATTCTAATCGTCACATACCTAATTCTAATCCTTCTCTAATATCCATATGTTTTAAATATATTAAAAATATCCTCTGACCCCTATATATTAGGAAATATATTGTTTTCATGTTTTTAGAATTTTAAACCCCCCAATATGAACTCACATAATATAGTATTGCCTAACTAGTGAAACCCCATAAGAGGTTTACATTCGGGGCATTATTTGAAAGTTGGATGGACATTATATAGATAATTTTTCCATTCTATTCCACTCTCCATTTGTAAAATGGTATATCTTTAGGGGAAGAATAAGTAAGGGTCAACTGCCCCTTTTGCATTCATATTTTGAATTTGACCTTGTCATTGTTTAACCTAGTTTAGAAGGGTCAAAGGGTCAGTTGATCCTTCATCATACAATTTTTTCAGTGAATCCTTTTTGAAATTCATGGAAGAGGTTTTCACTAGGGGACTAATGTGGAAAGGTCGATCGAACCTTCTATAGATAATTGTTCCCTTCTAGTTAACTATCCATTTCTTGGATTGGTATTTCTTAAGGGGAGGAATAAAAAAGTGTTAGGAACTCCTTTTGCATTCATATTTTTAATTAATCCTTATTTTTATTTGAGCTACTTAGGAAGAATAGGTCAACCATTACTTATATAAATTTTCAACGAATCATTTTAAAAATAATAGAAGAGGTATTTGTTGGGGGAATAATGTGGAAGCATAGACAAACCATTTTATAGAGAATTGTTCCATTTCAGTCAACTCTTAGTATCCTAGAATAGTACCTCTTTAGGTGAAGAATAAGGAAGGAATGACCACCACTTATGCATTTAGATTTGTAATTAATCGATTTTGTTATATCTCTTAATCTAGAAGAGTCAATTGACACTTGTATAAATTCTCAGTGAAGCCTTTTCAAACTCAAAGAAGAGATTTGCATTGGGAGAATATCGTGGAAGGGTCAATTGACCCTTATATATATAATTGTTTCATTCTAGTCAAATCTCCATCTCGTATAATGACATTTCTTTAGGGGAATAATAAAGAAGGGTTGATTGCCCCTTTCACATTCGATCCTTTTAATTAATCCTTTTCCCTTATTTGACCTAGTCTACAAGGGTTGATCAACTCTTCCTTGTATAAATTTTCAATGAATCATTTTCAAACTAATAGAAGAGGTATTTTCTAGGGGCATAATGTGAAAGTTCCAATCAACCTTTATCTAATGATAATTGTTCCATTTCAAGAAACTCTTTGTCTCATAGAATTGTATATCACTAGGTCAGGAACAAGGAAGGGTTGGTCACAACTTATTGATTCATATTTCCAATTAATCTTTTTTGTTCTTTTTCCTACTATGTAAGGGTTGATCGACCCTTCCTTGTATGAATTTTCAATGAAGCCTTTCAAACTCATAAAAGAGGATTTCACTAGGGCATAATGTGGAAGTGTCACCTAATTCTTCTTGATATAATTCTTATATTCCAATACAATCTACATCTCATTGAATGCTATATATTTAACGATAGAATAATTAGGTGACTTATGTCGCCTAATCATACCAATGACCATTTCATTTAATATTGAAGGAAAGGTAACATGTTTCATGAATATATGAAGAGGTATCTTAGTGGCCATTCTATTAGGCTTCTATTGAGGTGGTTCTTGTATGAGAGAGGACACCTAAGACGTATTTCTACGGGCCTCGATATTTCATAACCCTTTGTCTCCTAGTTATAACAACCTCATTTATACCTTCACTCATCACCATAGTGGATTTCATCACTTCTCATGGTAGGTGTTTGGAAATCCCTCATCCTTCTCTTTATTCTCTTTTCTCGGTGGGCCCCCAATGATTTAGATGGAAGAGTTTGGAAGAGTTATAGTCTAGGCCTATATATATTATATATTATATATTATATATATAATATAATATATATTATATATATAATATAAAAAAAACAAAAAATAAAAAAACATATAAACAAAATAAAATGAAATTCAAATCGCAACCACTATAGACTCGCACACAGAGATGCTCGCACTCACCACCACAGTCCCATGGATTTGGAGCATGGAAGGGAGAGGAGGATAGGAGAAGGAGGAGAAGGAGGGAGAGGAACACAGGAGGACGCTAGGGCACAGTCATTTTCACATAGGGTGGAAGGTGGGGAAGGAGGAGAAGGAGGGAGAGGCGCACGGGAGGAGGGCACATGAGAGGAGGATAGGGAAGACGGATTTGAAGAGGAGGGAACACAGATTTGCATAGGAGAAGGGCACATGCATTTTCATAGGAGGAGGGCACATGGTTTTTCATCGGAGGAGGGAACACGACCATAGGAAATGGTTTGACTTATTTCTACTATATCTTGAGTGTGCATGCTAATTGTTATATGAAATGCTTGATAGAATGTTTGATGAAATGCTTGATAGAATGCTTGATGAAATGAGAAGTCATCCTTTTAAAATGTTCCAATCGTACTCTTAGCACTAGGCTCATAATCAGTTTCAAAATTGAAGAGCCCTAACCATAATTATTTGCAACTCACACATGACCAATCCCCTTGATTGTGCCATGAGAAGAAAAAATCCCCATGGGAGTAGTGTAAGTTAATAACCATTGAATATAGTCCAAAACAAATACTTGAAGAAAGTGTTGAAGAATTTGGGGTTAGGGCAGCAAGTAAGAATAAAAAAATAAATGTAGCAGTTCTTCCCCATTTTCATAGAATGATCACTGAGGTCCTAGACACTTTTATCCTTGAATTTGAATCCCTTTGCAACATTTATGAATATAATAATTATGCCCATCTGAGAATTTTCCCCTCTACTTTGAAGGAAATATCCCTCAAATGGTTCATAGGTCTAGATATACATAATATTTATACATGGGAAACTATGAAGAATATTTTTATAGAGAAATACACTAAATATTGAAAATATGGAGACTCAAGAGATTAACTATTCCAAATGACTTAGAAAGGACAAATCATTAGAGGACTATGTTAAGATATTTCACTTTGGTTAAAATAGATCTATCGATTGCTCAATTGACAAAAACTCTCCTAAGACAATTCTCTTGATAGAAGTAAGAGATAATGATATGGAATATTTGAATTTGATCACATTTGCAGATATTTACAAATGAACTTATGATGAGATAATAAATTTTTGAAAAAACTACTCAAGAGTTTATACTAAAAGGGGTAAAGGAATCAAAGGAATTGTTGAACAAACCTCCATGAACATAGCTAGATTAACAAAAGTAGAAATTGAAAATATGTTAGAGATATGAAGACAAATATTTTAAAATCTATGGCAATCCATTTTGATACACTCCAAGTCAATATGAAGAGGAGACTAAAAATGATTTGGCAGTTATTTTCCCAAAGTGCACAAAAGACATTTTTTTTATGAATGCCTGCTAAATAGCATATAATTCTACAACATTGTAACGACCCTAATTGGATACATGCTTAAAGATTATAAAGTAAAATTAATTAAAAGAAATTAATTATGGTTAACTGAGTAATAATTCAAATTACAGATCACATTTAATGACCTATGAAATAAAATTAAAAGATCAATGAAAAATTATATAAAAATGGTGGCGTATGCAGAGAGGGATAGCCATGGATCCTGAGGACATAAAACATTAACTCATGACGAAGGACGGAGGATGGAGGGTGGTTGAAGGAGTAACTGCAGGAGTCGGTGAAGGAGGAAGAAGGGGGGGGAAAGGAGGTTTACGTGAGCAGGATGATCAGTTGAGTGAGTGGGGATCCTGAGGACTGCGGTTTGATATGAGCATAGATTTTTATGAGGACTTTTGGGCTTGCTGGGAGCACAGAGTTTTGGCACTATCACTTTTGATCAGGGGAGGCACTGAGTTGCTAGAGGTTTTGGGCATGGAGGGATAGGATATCCGTAGATATCCTGGAGCTATGTAGTTTTCCTAGTTGGCAAGGAGGACAGTAGTTTTGGGCAGTTATTTTCTTGTTTGTGGCAGGATTGATCTGAGGAGTAGGTAGTAGGAAGACAGCAGCGAGGCACAATGGCATCAACAATTAGAATCAGAACCAGGTACTTTGTTAAGTTATGCATTTATTTCTTTCTGCTAGGAAATCATTATTTATTGATAAATCTGAGTTACTAAAGTTGTTGTCATGAAAATCAATATTATGCTAGGAAGTTGTTGTTTCAGTTTACTAAATAAAATGTTTATGAAACTTAATGATGTTTAGAAGTATATGGGCATTACAAACATTTACAAATAAAATGATGAAATCAAACATTTCCCACAACTATTAAGTTTGAAGGCTTTATATGAGGGAGCATATCAGAATTTGGAGTAGGTTTTTTTCATCAACCACCAAAGGAAACAAATACCATGCATAACTAGTCAAGGTATGCCATATGAACACCCTTAATATTTCTATTATTATTGGAATAGTCAATTTAATCCCTTGAAAAAATAGTATTTTCAACATTGGAAAACCCATCTCCACCCCAATAGTAATGGAAATATTCAAGTTTCCAAAATTAGTAGCCACTTTTTTTTCCATCGAAAACCATCGGCGTTTGGTCCATCGGGAAATCGGGAATCCCGAGGACATGATGTTTAAGCAATTTGAATTCACGATCCGCGAAATCCTGATGAGTGGGGGGCCATCTGTCACCACAGCAGAGGAGGAAGATAGAGGCGTAGTGGAGGCCAGCTGTCAGCCAACCGGGGAATCGGGATATCGGGATTTGCGAGGGCAAGGAATACTCGCATGATGGAGTCGCGATTTGCAATATCCCGATGGGAGTTATGAACTGTCCATCAGCAAGGAAGCGTGGCATGAGATCCTAATGAGTCGGTGTTTGGGGGCATTGGATTTTTTGAGGGTAAAGAAATTGTGCAACAGGAAATCGCGATCCGCGATTTCTCGACGAGATCTGAGTCGTTCATTTCGAGGACGCATGGAAATCATCTAACACCATCGGTGAAATCTACACAAGAGGGATTCATCGGATATCGAAAGTCCCGAAAACATAGCAACAAGAATTGTGAAATCGCGAAACGCGATTTCTCGATAAGCCAAGGGACAATGGGGCCCACGGAAGAGTCAATGGTGGACAGGAGGCATAGGGTATCGGGATATCGCGAGTTTCATGGACAAGGTGTCCATGCACTACGAAATCGTGAACCCCGAAAACCAACGCAGTTAACTTAACTCTTAACCCTTGATTAAAAGAATTAATTAATGACGATTTAATTGAGACCTAATTATATCACGAAATCTGAGATCGGGGTTTCGGGATTCAATATGCACCGAATCTTTGTTATGGGAAACCCAAAATCCCGAAAAGAGTTAGGACTATGGTCACATAGGTGCAGGTCACATGGACCTTGGTGTAGCCGGAAGGGATAACATGCAAGGAAGAGGTGCATCGGGTATCAGGATATTGGGAATTCCGTAGGCACAGGATTCATGCAAATCGATAGAACGATATCCGAAATCCCAATAAGGAATAAGGCTATGGTCACAAGGCAAGGTCATGTGGATCACAAGCATAGATTAGGGGCTAAAGCGCTGGGAACATATCGAAGATCAAGAATCCGTGGAGGCAGAAGCTCTTGGCATCAGGCATAAGGAAACCCCGAAACCCGAAATTTAAGTGGGAAATTTTACAGTTAGGAGCCAAGGGTCGTGAGCAATATAGAAGACAAGGTATATGCATCTAACTACATGCATATGCATAGACAAATAAAATTATAAATAAAAATGAATTAAATTAAAAGAAGAATACCAAATTCGTACAGAACGGGAATTACAAGCAAATCATTTTGTTCAAAAGAGGAATTTACCATTTATTACCACAGCGTAAGGACGGTTTGTGCAAATTCTTAATTCGAATAAACCTGCGTTTTTCATGAAGGTACTAAAACTATGCACAACTGGCGGACTGAATCATACCTCTTACCATAGTTGAGGGCGAGCTTTGCAATGCGTACAGACAGGGGGTTGATTCCCAAATATTTCAGAGAGACTGGACTCCAGGTCCTGGATCTTGTCAGTGGCCACCTCAATATACTCCGTTTCTGCAAAACGAATTGCAGCATATACAACATTAACCAGCGCTAGTGAAGTGCTCAGAATGATGGTGAGGATGTGAGCCATGGCAAGGGAGATTCTGGAAACCTCTGAGCAGAGCACAGGCAGATCTATGGTGGACAAAAACTGATGCGAGGCAAGTCCCAACGGATGAGAAAGTGGTATAGAGGAAGGACGCGTGGAGAGTTGAAGGGCTAACAAATGTAGAAATTGGGGGCTAGATACAAGGGAGCTTATGAAAGCCAAACGAACACGTGGAACCCATGCATGCCAGAACCCTTGGGTATATGCTCAAATTATTATATATATATATATAATATAAAGTGTTTTAAAATATATATATATATATATATATAATTTAAAGTAAATTGAACAATTTGGTATCGATAATAAAGGTCATGTTAGTTTAAATTAAAGTAAAGCTAATTTGGGTTAAATTAGTGTAATAGTAATTCAACTATGTTATTAAAAGTGAAAGGTTAGTCTACCTTGAAGTTGATTTTAACCAAGCTTAGATGCTTAATACTAACCCAAACCTATCAAATTCCCCTGATGGAGTAATGTCTATTTACAGACAAGTAAAGAAAACTTACTCCTAACCCTGTTTCTAAGTTTAAGTAGCACCCATTTGAAACGTCCTTGAACTCACCCAGACAACTTTGGGGTGATGCAGGTTAAGTTATACAAGATGGCCAGGAATCGAAGGGGTCGAGGCAGGGGAGCGTCGTCACGAGCACCACCGATGCCACCCACACCATCAACACCACCAGCACCACCACCACCATCGCCTGAACTATCCCTCATACTGCGCTCATTGGAAGCCATTAACGAGACTTTAAAGGGGTGCCAACCAGCAGGGACTGAAGTGGAACCCCCACCATCTGGAACGGGTAATCCAGAAGCATCAAGGAACTCAAGGGGAGAATTTCCACCTAAATACATCACACAAGAGTTGTAGAAGATCAAACTTCCAGAGTTTGCCGGAGGTCGTGCCAGTGAATGCACGAAAGCATGGTTAGAAGGCATGACAAGGTGTTTTTCCCTAAGGGACTATACGTCCAATTCAAAGGCAAAGATCACAATTCTCCAATTAAGATATAGCGCTTTGAACTGGTGGGACAACTTAGAAAGACAACTACACCTTACCCCAGACACAGTATCTTGGGAACTCTTCGAGGATAGGTTCCGAAGGAAATATCTACCAACATATTACGAGGAACAATAACTAGGGGCATTTCATGCCTTAGTACAAGGAAACAAAACTGTGGAAGAATATGAGATCAGGTTCATGGAATTGGTTAAATACGTTTCGTATTTGGACACTGACCAACGACAAGGAGAGCGCTTCGTTTATGGATTGAACCCGAAGATAAGGGCTATGGTGCGAATTTGGAAACCATCTTCAGTGGCAGAGGCGGTAGAGAGTGCACGTTACGCAGAAGAACATATGAACCTAACAGGGGGTACAAGATCGACATTTCCACATCACCATGGATTCATAGGAAAGACCCCGAGGACATTTACTAAGGGAGGGGGCTCAAGGCCACCACCTTATGGTAACAGAGTCGTGCCAAGGACAATAGTTGCGGGAATTTCAATGGAAACTAGTGCAGCATCTCGTTCATCACCAATGGTGCAGACAGACCCACGACCATCTCGAGGAGAAGCTAGTAGGGGTAGGGGTTCCAGGGGAAGGAACCCATTTAGGAATCGGTCACATAACAGTGCACCGGTTCAATATCGTATTGCCTGTTGGAGATGCGAAGGACCCCATTACGAACGGGACTGTCCAGAGTTGAAATCAGGGTTTGTGCATAGAGAAGGAAAGACACCAATGGGAAGGTCAGGTAGCAACCATCAAATTTACGCAGCGGTTAATAACCGCCAGGCCGAACATCAATCCACCATAGTGGAGTCGTCAGGTACGCTAAATCATGTTAATGTTAAAATTTTGTTTGATTCTGGTGCGACAGATAGTTTCATTTCACCGTATGCATTAGAAAAGAGTGGGCTGGCAGCCTATGAGCACGATGACTTTAAACAAGTCGAGATGGCTTCGGGGGAAAAACAAGCTGTACAACCTAGTGTCGATAATTGTATAGTAGACCTAGGAGTGTGCACTACCAGGTTGAAGGTATACATCACTGCTCTTGGAGCATATGACCTAATCATTGGAATGGATTGGTTAGCAACTCATCGAGCATTGGTAGATTGTTTTGCCAATAAAGTACTTTGTATTGATGATGAAGGAAGACCAATAGAGATCCAAGGTGTACAGAGAAAAGTGTCATTACGCTTTATATCAACTATGAAGGTCAAGCGATGCTTGAGACAAGGGTATCGACTTTATGTAGTAGAGGTAGTGAAAGAAAGGAAGGGACCCTCATTGGATCAATACCCGGTTTTGTCAGAATTCTAGGATGTTTTTTCCGAACGAGTTACCAGGGTTACCTCCGAAGAGGGAGCTTGATTTTACCATTGAGCTAAAACCTTGTGCAGAACCAATATCCAAGACTCTATATCGAATGACAACACCGAAACTTTTTGAATTGCAAATACAGTTGAAGGAGTTACTAGACTTAGGGCTAGTAAGGCCGAGTGTCTCACCTTGGGGCACATCGGTAATTTTTGTAAAGAAGAAGGATGGATCCCTACGACTGTGTATAGACTACAGGGACTTGAATCGTGCTACAGTGAAGAATAGGTACCCAATGCCACGAATAGGTTACCTCTTCGATCAGATGAAGGGAGCAGCGGTATTCTCCAAGATCGATTTGCGATCTGGGTATCATCAGTTAAGGATTAAGGAAGGTGATATCCCAAAAACTGCCTTTCGAACTCGGTTTGGACATTACGAGTTTGTTGTAGTACCTTTCAGATTGACTAATGTGCCAGCAATGTTCATGAGTCTCATGAACGGCGTATTCCAGAAGTACTTAGATCGATTTGTACACGTTTTTCTAGATGACATTCTCATCTATTCCAGGAATGAAAGAGAACATGAGGAGCACTTGCGAATAGTGTTGTCTTGCCTTAGAAAGAACAAATTGTTTGGAAAGCTATCGAAGTGTTCCTTCTTCCAGAAAGAGATCCACTATTTAGGCCATATCATTTCAGGCGAAGGAATCTCAGTGGACCCAGAGAAGGTAAAGGCCATTCTGGAATGGCCAGTGCTAAAAAACGCACATGAGGTGAGAAGCTTCATGGGGCTAGTGGGTTATTACCGAATATTTGTGGAAGGATTCTCAAAAAAAGTGAAACCTATCACCACTTTGCAATGCAAGGGGGTCAAGTATGAATGGACAGAAGAATGTAATAGTTCTTTCATTGATCTTAAAAGGTTACTAACTAGTGCGCCAATTCTACGAGTGCCAGATATGGAAAAGGACTTCATGGTCTGCATGGATGCCTTGAAACGAGGGTTGGGGGCCGTGCTAATATAGGATGGAGGAGTGATAGCTTATGCATATAGGAAGTTTAGGAAGCACGAAGAGTTATACGTGACTCATTATTTAGAGTTGGCGGCTGTAATGCTAGCTCTGAAACTTTGGAGGCACTATCTTGTGGGGCGAAATTTTGAACTCAAGACGGACCATCAAAGCTTAAAACACCTCTTCACTCAAAGAGATCTAAATGCCAGACAAAGGTGATGGAGTGAGTTTATGAGTGAGTATGATTTTGGTATTTCATACATAAAGGGAAAGGAAAATGTGGTCACAGATGCCTTGAGTAGGAGACCACATATCTTCTCTTTGGTAACCTTAAAGGTCAGTCTGAGGGAACAGGTGTTAACACGACTACTAGGAGACAGTTGGTATTTAAAGGTTACTTCAAACCTCTAGAGCGGGAGACAGTTAGAACCAAAGTATGAAGGATATAATCTAGAAACAGACGGATTGTTAAGATATCGAGGAAGGATGTACATTCTGGAAAGTGGGGATATTCGAAGCATCATACTAAAGGAATCCCATAGAGAACTTTATTGTGCACATCCGGGTGTGAAGAAGATGTATGCGGAGATAAAGAAACTCTTCTTTTGGGTAGGCATGAAGCGCGATGTAGTCCATTTCATTGCCAGATGCCTAGAGTGTCAACAAGTGAAGGCCGATCACCATCACCTGGCAGGCCTCCTACAACCACATGATGTGCCTATGTCCAAGTGGGAAGTCATCTCAATGGATTTTGTTGTAGGGTTGCCACTCACATCTCATCGACACAATGCCATTCTTGTGATAGTGGATAAGTTAACCAAGAGTTCTCATTTCATTCCAGTTAGAGACACTTACGATGTTACTGATGTGGCACGAGTGTTCATAAGCGAAGTTATCCGTTTGCATGGGATACATAAGAAGATCATTTCAGATAGGGACTCTAGATTCACATCTAGATTTTGGACGAGTTTACAGTTAGCATTGGGGACTCAGTTGAACTTAAGCACAACTTATCATCCTGAAACAGATGGGAAAACTAAGAGAGTAAATCAAGTTATGGAAGACATGCTTAGGATGTATGTAATGGATAATCAAACCCAATGGGAGAAACACCTACCTTTGGTAGAGTTTGCCTACAATAACAGTTATCATAGTTCCATTGGAATGCCACCATACGAATCTTTGTATGGAAGGCCATGCAGAACACCATTGAGTTGGGATAGATTAGAGGACCGAGTAACCATTGGGCCAGAATTGATTCAGGAAATGGAGGAATAGGTGATTCAGATCAGGGAGAGATTAAAGGAAGCACAGGATAGACAGAAAAGTTATGCGGATGCACATAGGACCGACCGAAATTATGAAGTGGGGGACCAAGTTTTCATTTGTATCAGGCCTAATAAGAGTACCATACGGTTCGAAAAAGGGACAAAGTTGTCACCTCTGTTTATAGGGCCATTTAGGGTCCAAGAGAAAATTGGACCCGTTGCCTATCGTCTTGTACTGCCACCCCACTTGCATAAAACTCATAATGTATTTCATGTATCTGTTTTATGTCATTATGTTGCTAATGAATCACATAAACTAAATTGGGAAGGATTGGAGGTATCGGACATGGGAACCCTCACGGTAGAACCGTTACGCATATTGGACCGTAGGGTCCGACAACTTAGGAACCATCTAGTAGACCAAGTTAAGGTCCAGTGGGACAAGTATAGTCCAGGAGCTTCTACTGGGGAGGACGGCGAGACTATCCATTACTATTTTGACCACCTCGAGAATGTGTTTCTCGAAGGAGGGGTGTAGCTGAGACCACCTTTTGACTTAGACGGCCAGGATTACCTGAGGCCTATACACTTTATTTCCTAGTCACAGTGAAGCTATTAAGTGATATAATTAAACTTTAAACTTATGAACAGTAATGAATGTTTAAGTGTTATTGATGATGATGCATGTAATGTGATCTATTATGTGAATGAAAACTTTATGAATGTTTAAATGCTATTGATGATGATGTATATGATGTGACAAATTGTGAGAAAGAGAAATTGTTGAATGTTTAAATACCATTAGAATGATGTTGGATACGATGAAATCTATTTTGATAAATGATACACTTGTGAATGTGTAGAGAGTATGAATTATGGGATATTGTCAAATCTAATTCAAAATGGAAAACATTGATGTTAATGTATCAGTATGGGATACCAAATCGAAATGATGATATTATGCAATTATATGATGATAATGCATAGAAATGTATGAGTTGTGTTGTAGACTAATCTGTTGGTTATGGGCTATGAAATAGCCAAGTGATAATGATGATGAAAGTGAATATCAGGACCACTAACCGAGAAACATTGTGGTATGGATAATGTATGAGAAATTATATTGATTTGGATGCATTGCTATGACATGTGGACTAGTGCATGATTTTGGTACTAACATTGCCCAAAACCGAATAAACGATGACAAAAACTCCAGCAACATAGTGGCCCTTTATGTTCCATTGTACGGTGTTGACCCTGGTTCTGCTAGGAGGGGTGGAGGCATTTCCCACCCAGTATCCTCCATTGCAGGGTGTTGACCCTGGTACTGTTAGGAGGGGTGGAGGCATTTCCCACCAAGTATCCTCCATTGTAGGGTGTTGACCCTTGTTCTGTTAGGAGGGGTGGAGGCATTTCCCACCGAGTATCCTCCATTGTAGGGTGTTGACCCTGATTCTGCTAGGAGGGGTGGAGGCATTTCCCACCGTGTATCCTCCGAAACCTGAAGTCCTGGGAGGACGGTGCTGGTTCACGCTCCCCAAGATGTGTGATGAGGAATGTCAGTTGCCTGCTAGGGAAGCTTGGTCGAGATAGCGACACTTCCACTTACAGTTTCTATTTGGAGTTAGGCAAATATAGTTGGTGCTCCAAGATAGTCTAGCAGAGGATGGATAAGAATGGAGTTGGAAGTAGGTTAGGGAGGAAGGATGAGTAGAATAGTTGAGACTATATGGAGATCTGTCTTGTGGTGGGATTTGATGAAGAAAAATGTGTAAATATGAATATTCATTATTTTGACATAACTAAGCCACAGTTGTTTAAAATAAAATTGTTAAACCGGATAATTGTGATCAAAGAATTTCTCTAACAATTGATTGATTGTTGTCTTTTATAAAAGACTAGTCTTGCTGATTGGATTGAATGCCTACCTAAATTATTAAAGGATGATAGTTTGATTATTAGTACATGCACGAGGGTTGCATGTACTAGCTAGACATGCATTCCTTGTACATGTACATTAGTATGTATGGACTTCTTGATTTACTTACTGATATTGTCAGTTACTTGCTGTGAATGTATGAACCATGCCCTTTTTCATTTGTATCATCAGATACCTTAACTTCGGGATGAAGTTTCTTGAAGGGTGGGTGTATGTAACGACCCTAATTAGATACATGCTTAAAGATTATAAAGTAAAATTAATTAAAAGAAATTAATTATGGTTAAGTGAGTAATAATTCAAATTACAGATCACATTTAATGACCTATGAAATAAAATTAAAAGATGAATGAAAAATGATATAAAAATGGTGGCGTATGCAGAGAGGGATAGCCATGGATCCCGAGGAGATAAAACATTAACTCATGACGAAGGATGGAGGAAGGAGGGTGGTTGAAGGAGTAACTGCAGGAGTCGGTGAAGGAGGAAGAAGGGGGGGGGAAGGAGGTTTACGTGAGGGGGATGATCAATCGAGGGAGGGGGGATCCTGAGGACTGCGATTTGCAATGAGCAGTGATTTTTCTGAGGACTTTTGGGCTTGCTGGGAGCACAAAGTTTTGGCACTATGGCTTTTGATCAGGGGAGGCACTCAGTTGCTGGAGATTTTGGGCATGGAGGGCCAGGATATCCATAGATATCCTGGAGCTAGGTAGTTTTCCTAGTTGGCAGGGAGGACAATAGTTTTGGGTAGTTATTTTCCTGTTTGTGGCAGGATTGATCTAAGGAGCATGTAGCAGGAAGGCAGCAGCGAGGCACAGTGGCATCAACAATTAGCATCAGAACCAAGTACTTTGTTAAGTTATGCATTTATTTCTTTCTGCCAGGAAATCAGTATTTATTAATAAATCTGAGTTACTAAAGTTGTTGTCATGAAAATCAATATTATGCTAGGAAGTTGTTGTTTCAGTTTACTAAATAAAATGTTTATGAAACTTAATGATGTTTAGAAGTATATGGGCATTACAAACATTTACAAATAAAATG